>PVJD01001460.1:0-265199 GCA_004026545.1 Mormoops blainvillei | reverse complement strand
ATACAGTTGTTATACAGGTCTACAATTTAAATAAAGAAATATGAGTTCTGTCCAGAAAGTACCCATCTATCTAATATGAAAAATAGAGACCTTTATTGAAGAAGATACAAGATACAAGAAACATTATACATAGGACAATGATGCCTCAGCCCCCTTCAAAGTAGGCACCTTGGAACCTCACACAGTTCTCCCAGCGTCTTTTCCACTGTTCAAAACACTCTGCAAAATCCTTTGTTGGAATTGCCATCAGCTATCCCATTGTATCTTCCTGAATCTCATCAACAATCTGAAATCTCTTCCCTTTCAAAGATGATTTTAGTTTTGGGAAAAGCCAGGGGTTTCAGGGAGCCAAATCTGAGCTGTAGTGGGGCTGAGTCACCTGGGTGATTTGATGTTTCACCAAAAACTCTACATGAGATGTGATGCATGAGCAGGTGCGTTGTTGTGATGAAACTGCCAATCACCAGTTGCCCCTAGCTGTGGCTGTGTTTGTCACATCGCATCTCTCAACTGATGAAGAACATTGAAGCAGTGCTCCTTATTACTTGTTTGGCCTGGAGGGGCGTACTCGTGATGGACAACACCTCCACGATAAAAAAACACAATTAATATGGTCCTGATCTTGCAACTTTGCTGTGCCTTCTTCAGGCATGAAGAACCAGGAAACTTCCATTGGGATGACTGGGCCTTTGTTTTCAGATCATAGCCATAGACCCATCATTCACCCCCAGTTATGACCTTCTTGAGGAAACCTGGTTCATCTGTTGTGGTTTGAGTCAAGTCATTAGCAACTGCAGCACGATGTTCCTTCTGCTCTGGTAGCAGAAGTCACAGAACGAATTTTTCCAGGACATGTTTCATGCCAAGATTCTGCATCAAAACCTTGGACACATTAGTTTTTGGAATCCCCAGATCAACTTCTAGTTCTCACACTGGCAGTTTCCAATCTTTGTTGATTGTAGCCCATACATGTGCAACATTCTCAGGTGTTCTGCTATTGCAGGCCTTCTTGAACATGAATCACTTTTAACAGCTTCTTGACCATCTTTGAAGCATTTGTGCTATACTTTTATTTGTGCTGCACCCATGGCATCATCCTCAAAAGCCTTCTGAATCATCCAAATAGTTTCTTCAGAGGAATGTTCAAGCTTAATGCAAAATTTGATGCAGATTCATTGCTCTACTTGCTCAGTCATTTTGAATATGACAGCCACACAGTACACATGCCTACTCAACGGTATCTTCTGCCCCCACTGACTAATACAGTGAAATCGTCATTGTTCACACATGCACATTCCAGTCCACTCTCCTGGCTGCCAGGTTATATCAATGTTGTGTAAACCATTCCACTTATATTAACAATGGCTGGACTTTTTCCAGACAGATCTAGGTATACTGATTGGAAACACCATATATGTTGAAAAAAGCATATAAAGATGGTACTGGCCACGCAATCATGAGGGCAAACAACAGTTTCTTTATGTGTAGTATCAAATGCATTTTCCACTTACAGTATTTTCAACTTACAATGGGTTTATCAGGATGTAACCCTATCTGAAAACACAAAATTCTACGGTAATTAATAAGCTTTCAGTACTAAAAGGAGCCTTGGAAATCATCCAAATCCTCATTTTGTAGATGAGGAACCTGAAGCTCACATGTGATTGTGACTTGTAGAAGGCCATACACTTGGTCAGGGACAGAGTCAGCTGGACCTAGTTTTTTGATTCCTGCATCCAGGCACTTACTTCACCTTATGCTAATACCCAACCAAGGACAGGCAGGAGGAACTGACTTCATCTTCACTGAATCCTGTGCAATTACTTTTAGAACTCTGGGAGAAATCAGGCCATTCCCTGAGATGAGAATAAAACCCATAAGTCATGCATCTCAGAAAACAAATGAGAAAATTCAGCAGCTCAAAACAAGCCTTTTAAAACTGAGAAACAGATACAGAATAGTTTCTCAAGAGACCAGACAGATGTTCCAATATTAGGGACATTTCTGCAGCAATGACATAAAACTATTAGGATGTCTGGGTGAGAGTTAGTCTTCCATCTCACCAAGAGATTGGTAGAATTACTATTTTCAGTATCTGCGTTTAGGATGGGCAATCACCATCTTAATTATGTCTGTTTGGGATAAGGGTGGAGGACAATACTAATAATGTCACCAGAGGAAGCACACAGAGAGGATTTATCATCCTGGAGATCAGTCAACTGAAAATTTTGCTAGCACATCACTGGAGCTCTGTGGGAGCTAGTAGCAATGAGTTGTGCCACTAACCCACTGAGGATGACAGTTGAAAAACAATGGACTGAAAAATGTTGTAAATTTGAAAAACAATGAACTGCCTGGTGTCAGGGTTTAGAGATTGATGGGTCTGGTGCCTGAAAAGCCAGATAGAAGTGTGGAAATTCACACTCTTTCAACATTCGAAATGTCCCTTGCATCGATTCATTAAGAGCCGTATAGATACAAATACATATCTATGTGAGTGTGTGTGTGTGTGTATATATATACACACACACACATATATATACACACATACGCACACATTATTTATATTGTTTTCTATCTGTGTTTAAAATGCTCATGAGTTGAAACTGGTTTGCAAATATTTAGTCAAGGGAAATGGTTCCTTTTGCAATATGCACTTAGTCTTGGTAGTTCATGCTGCCTTTAACTTTTGTTTTTTTTCTCTCTATGTAATTAAAGATGAAGGGCAAGCAGGAGAGAGTTTTACTTATTCTGTGCTCTGCCAGCAGTGCTCCCACTCACGGCCACATAGGCTTTGTGTCACAGGACACAGCTATAAGGTGGTGCAATGGCACTGCCAGTTTGATGTAGCCAGATGGGGATTTGGGGCTTGAAAGTGTATTGGTTAGCTATTGCTGCTTAATACCTCCCAAACTGTGTGGCTTAACACAGTAACTGTTAATTACATCTCATGGGTTGAAGGCTTAGCTGGGTGGTTCTGCTGATTTTGACAAGGGTCCATCATGCATTTGTGGTGAGCGGGTGCGTACACTGGTGGCTGGTGGGTCTAGGGTGACCTTGACAGGGACAGTTCATCAAGTGTTTTTCATCTCCCTCCAGTAGGCTAGCTCAGGCTTGTTTTCGTGTTAGTGGCAGTTATTGTGCAAGGTTTTTCAAGCTTCTGCTTAGTCAAATTTAGTGCTTTCCCATTGGCCAAAGCGAATCACATGGCCAAGTCCAGAGTTAATGTGAGAAGGAAATACCAAAACGTATGTATTCAGGAAGGTGTGAAAACTTGGTACTCAGTGCAACTAATTTAACACAGAGTAGTTAGCAAACAAAAGGCTCAGAGATACTATCATGAATGCCAAGGCCATTGCTGTTCGGGTCAGCCATGTTTTACTCTGGAGTTTATATTTATTAATTTACTCATTTATCCAACATTTATTAGGGAACTACCCTGTTTAGACACTGTTCTAGAGGCTAAGACAAACTTTGTGCTTAACAGAGTTTTACCGGGCAAGACAGGATTTTCTTTGCCCCTGACAGTTTCTATTTCTTCACTTACCACAGGTACAAAGGGGATCTTTTGTAAACTGGAAAGAAGAGGTAGAGATTTTGTTAGCATAATAATAAATCAAAAGTTTGCTCTAAAAGGTGGTCAGTGTTAACTTGAGAAAAATTTGGAGGTCCAGGGGTTGGGGCTTGGAAGTGGGGGAAGGAGGTAGAAGAGGACCAATGAGATGGGACAGGTGGTGGGAGGGTGGAGGGAAGAGGGAGGGAGTCTGGGGTGGGGGGGGGGAGAGAGAGAGAGAGAGAGAGAGAGAGAGAGAGAGAGAGAGAGAGAGGAGAACTTTAAATGCTTATCTGAGGTGGGCTGAATTAATTGAAGGATGACCATGTGGGAAGGCCATGTGGGATGACCGTGTGTTTTGTATCTTTTTCTGGGTTCTCTGTGTGTGCATAATTGGCTAATGCTTTTCTGTGATAAACTCTGCTATCGTGTCTCCCCGATACTATGGGGATAACTAAAGCATTTCATTATGTGGAAATACTGAAGAGTTAGTCTTTTAACGTTCTCTGCTGCTCTTCCCTTCAGAGCCCCTCACACTTTCTCTTCATCCTTATCCCTTCTGCTCACCGTTAGCTTCCTTTGGGTTTCAGGAGCATCTCCATCAATGCGACCTCACTTATTAGTCACTTTAGTTTTGCAGGCAGAATTCTAGAATTCTCATCTTCTTGATCTTTACTCTTCAACAACATCGTCACATCCTAGCTCTCCGATGATTACCTGGACTCTGACTGCGTCCATTCATGGAGCATTTAGAGAGCTCCAGTGACCATGGCGGTGTGGCCACAAACGATGCTATGCAAAATAACAGCTGAGTGCTTACTGTGCATGACACTCTATTGCAAGCACTGTCTTTTGTATAAACTCAACTTCATGACAGTGATATGATCCCTATTTTACAGATGAAGAAATGGAAGCACAGAGAGGTCAAAATAACTTGCTTGAAATAACAGAACTGGTGGCAGAGCTGAGATTTGGATCCAAGTGGGCAGGCACAACTACCCAAGATAAATAAAGGTCGTTCCTGGCGTTAGGGAGCACCTTCATTTTCTCTTCTTTTCATCTGTCACCACAACCTCTCCTTGTTTCAAACATTTTCTACCTTCAACCCTTTATCCATTCTTAAGAAAAATTCCTTGATATTTCAAAGTCAATCATTTACATGATATTTTAATTCTTGTCTCTACTATTTCCCTCCCTCCAGTCCTGACCTCCTGTGAGACACTGACCTTTTTATTATCTTGGCTTTTGCTTTTATCTTCTGTTCTTCATCTCTGCTAGTTCTTAGTCGCCAGCAAACATGCTTAACATTAAAAAACAAACTGTCTTCTAACTTGTTTCTTTCTTGAATCACAAGATTGAAAAGAAATACAGGTCTTTAATAATCCACAACTTGACAGAGTCTGTCTCCTGGGGTCCCTGATGAACGCACCAAAGCTGGCCATCTTTCCCCAGTCGGGCTCCTTCTTCACTTCTCTGAGTACATGGTCCTGCGTCTGTGGGTGTGGTTTTCTGTCTCCATTGCTGGCTTTTACTCCTTCTGCTCTCACCCACCCATGGGCCTTGCTCGAAGTCCTATCCTGTGAGCTCTTCCCAAACTTTTTTACCTTTTCCCTCAGTGATAGGGTGACCATACAATTTATTGTCCAAACTGAGACACTGTTGTCTGGGATGAATGCTGAACTGGACGAGATTCCAGGACAGAAGACATAAACCAGGACTGTAACTGTTTCTGCAGGCTCTCTCAGTCCCATGTTTTCAACCCCTTACTGGTAGTTTCTGCTTGTATGTTCAGGGATCCTACATCAGACTCTTCCTCATTTTCTTTCCTTTTCTAACCTACTGTCCCTGATTTCCTTACTTTTGCCAATGGAGTTGCCCTCTTACAATGACTGAGACTTGAAAACTTGGGGTTCTTTCTTTCTTTCTTTTTTTAAAAGATTTTATTTACTTTATTTTTAGACAGAGGAGAAAGGAGGGAGAAAGAGGGAGAGAAACATTGATGTGTGGTTGCCTCTCATGTGCCCCCTCCTGGGGACCTGGTCTGCAACCCATGCATGTGCCTCTACTGGGGAATCGAACCAGTGACACTTTTGTTCACAGGCCGATGCTCACTCCACTGAGCTACACCAGCCGGGGGAAAACTTGAGGTTATTTCTGAATGTTTCCCATACACACTGCCTGTAGCATCAGTGTCCAGGTCTATTTATAGTCCTTCCCTTCTATTTTCAATGTTATTTTATTTCAGGGCTTTATCACTTCAAGGTGGGACTATTTTGGTAGTCTGATCCCAACCAACATTATTTTTTGTTATTAAATCCTTTTTTCATTGTTATTCTATTACGGTTGTCCCAATTTCCCCTCCCCCTCCTTGTAAAACTGTTTACTCTCCTACTTATCCAAGAACTCTACGTGTGTTAGGGAATGTCTTCAATGTTGTGGTAGAATTTACAACATACCGAAGCCTTTACTTCCGGCTTGCCCAGAGCTTTATGGTCAGCCAGGGGTGAGAAATATACACAGCTCTGCGTATGGCCTTTTAACTATCCAGAGATAGGTCACAACTCTTCCAAGTCCCTATCGACATCTCATTTTAGGGATAGCTTTTCCTTTTTAAGTTTTTCTGTTCTCATTTGTTCCCACTGCCACTGCTGCCTCCAGCAGCTATACTATTAAACAATTTCTGCTGATTGTTTCTGAGCAATGCCCCAAGGGGAAAAGCCTCTTTCCACTGAATGAGTCAAGTCGGTAAAGACGAGCCTTGGAAGTGGAGGTGTTCAGGTAACTGCCACGCCTGTCAAATAGAGGTATGGGGCCTCTGGGGAATCCTAAATCGGTTCTAGCCCCTGCTAAGTTCCTCTTCTCACGGCTTTTGTGCCTTGGAGGGCTGTTGATGTTCATGATTACTGCAGAACTTGGGAGAAGGGGATGGAAATAGAGTAACCTAAAATGCCACAAAGCTCCTGTCTCTTATGGAGATTAAGCCAGTTAAGTAATGGGGGGAAATGGGGACAACTGTAATTGAACAACAATAAACCCCCCCCCCCCATCTTGGATTGTTATAAGCCTTTGACTAATTTCTAGAGTTCTGAAAAAGATGATTTTGATAATTTTTGCTGCTATTCTCATTGCTTTTATGAGAGGAGTGGGTTTTTGGAGGTCCTTACTCTATCATTCCCAGTTCAGAATCCCTGTGTGGAATGTTTTGGTTGCAGTTTCCATGCATAACTATGTTATGAAATCCTATTCATCAATTCTGAATTTCTAAACTTTTCCCTGACCATAACAGTGGAAAGAGATATTTCCTTTTTAATATTTTCATAGTACCGTGCACATACCACTTATATCATTGTCCGGAAACTTTCTGTTCCCACACGTAACTGCCAGGGATCTGGCTTCAGGAGAGCTAGAGAAGGGCTCAAGGATCTGCATTTTAAAGCAAATTTCAGGGAACTGACAAGTTAGTAGTTCATGGGCCAAATTTGAGGAAACACTGCTCTAAATGGTATTCATCATACTTGCCAGGTACCAGTTCATCACATATGTATTATTTTATTTTTTTGCATATTTATAGTTCTCTACTGAAATAAAAACTCCCTGTGTGCAGAAACAATGTCCTGAACCCTCTGAACCCCCAGGAGCTTCAATACTGCGGGCAGCCCTCTAAAGATTCGCTGAATGAATCAATAGGTAAGAGTATGGTTTTCACGGGCAACAAGTTCTCAATTCCAAACTCTGACTGACCAAGTAGAGCTTTTGGAATTTGGAGGCTCATTGGTAAATTGAAAATACAGTAATTGCTTTCTTAATTAAGAAGGCGGTTAATTTTGTAGATATTGAACTTAGAAAAATTACGTCGATTTGTTTTCACAAACTTTCTTGAGAAGTGCTAAGTGGTCAAACTCTAGCAAAATGCATCACTGAAGAAAACTTCACCTCAGGTGGTTGCAGAGAAAGGAGGGAAAACACTAAGCTGCTAAAAGACATGCAGTTTTAGGTTTGAGGTTAAATGTCAGCAGTTTTGTCATCATACATCTTTTTTAGTTTCAAAGCTGATAATTTACAGGCTTCTCTGCTTTCTCTGCCATATGGCCATCTGCCTCTTGCGCATTCAACAGGCATGGGTTGCCAGGACTCTTGAGTCTGCTTCAGACACAGATGGTGATGTTATCTCTGGTCTCAGATAGTCTCTGTGTTCCTGTGGTGTGAGGTAGCTTCCTGGTTGGTAAATTAACATTCTCCTGCCCAGAGAAACTATGAGATATTACAGGAGTCTTGCGGGAGAGAAAGGTACAGTAGGAGGTTAGACCATATGGCCACCATTCCGGTTTTCTGCCAGAAAGTAATAGATTAAGTTGTGAGCTCAGCTAGTCTCTAGTAGAATTTAGTTGATTGTCCTGCCCCCAATGAAAGAAGACCATTAGAAATTGGTTAGATAATCACAGGTTCTCTTTCTCAGTGCATTGTGTAAATAGGTATTAGTTTTAAAATATTTAAGAAGATAGGAGTGAAAAAACACCATAATGTTTCTGAGATACATTTATACTAATACAGTTATTAGAAGTAGCGGAAGTTCATTGCAGCACTCAGGAAACAGACAATGACATCATGGGGGAGTGTATTTATTTAATTATTTATAAAAAGCTTTATTTAGGTATAATTGAGATGTGTTAAACTGCATGCTTCTACAGTATGATGTCTTCACTACGATTAGACCTAGGAAATCACCACTGTATTGAAGATAATGACTTGCCTCCCCTAAAATTTCCCTGTGCTCCTTCGTAATCTTTCCCAGCCGTCCCTTCCTGCCCTCCACTCCCAGGAAACCACTTATCTGCTTTCTGTCAATAGAATTAGTTTGCATTGTCTAGAACTTTACATAAATAAAACCATAGTGTTTGCTTTCTGGGGGTTTCTTTTATTTAGTGTAATTATTTTTGGGTTCATTATGTTTTAGAGTTTAAAAATAGCTCATTCCCTTTTACTGTCTTGTAGTATTCCATTGTGTGGATGTACCATAGTTTGTTTATCGTATAGCCTGTGGATGGGCATTTGGGTTGTTTGCAGCCTCTGGCTATTACAAATTAAGCTTTTAAGAACATTCATGTACAAGCGTTTGTGCATGTCCATTTCTCTTGGGTAAATACACAGAAATAGAATGGCTGGATGATAGGGTTCACATATGTTTAACTTTTTAAGAAATTGCTGAACTGTTTTCTGAAGGGCTTGTACCATTTTACAGGCCCAGTAGCAGCGTAGGAGAGTTCACTTGCTCCATATCCTTGTTAACACTTCGTATAGTTGACCTTTAAGATTTTAGCCATTCAATAAATAATATACTGATGTTAAGTGTCTTTTTGTGGGCTTATTTCCCATCTGTATATCTTCTTTGGTGAAGTGTCTTTTCAAATATTTTGCCCATTTTTAAAAACTGGGTTGTTTATTTTTTTTAGAGTTGAGTTTTCAGAGTTCATTATATATTCTAGGTAAAAATATTTATATCCAATATCTACTTTTAAATATTTCTTCCTAGTCTGTGCTTCATCTTTCATTCTCTTTATAGCATATTTTGAAGAGTAGAAGTTTTAATTTTTTATGAAATCTAGTTTATTTTGCTTTTGATTTTAAAAATGATATTCTTTTTGGGTATAGAATCTAGGTTGATAGTTTTCTTCTTTCAGTATTTTAGATGTTGCTTCACTAACAATTATTTTCAAAGAGAAGTCTGCTGTCATCTTTATTTTTCTTCTCTTCCTTCTTATGTGTCTCTTTTCTTGTTTGACTTTAAGAATTTTCTCTTTATCACCAGTGTTGAGTAATTTGATTATAATGTCTTGATAGTTTTCTTCACATTTCTTCTCTTTGGGATTCATTGAGCTTCTTGAACATACGAATTAATATTTTCATTAGATTTGGAAAATTTTTGTTCATTATTTCTTTAAATATATATTTTTTGGTACCCTGTCTCCCCTTGAGAAACTTCACCTGAAGCTTTTCCACAGCAATCTGATGCTCTGTTCATTAAAAAAAAAAAAATCACTTTTCTCTCTGTTTCATTTTGGATAGTTTCTATTCTGTTGTTTCCAAGTTTACTAAATCTTTTCTTCTGCAGTCTCTAATTTTCCATTAACTCCGTCAAGTGTATTTTATCACAGATATTGTTGTATGCATCAATAAAAGTTCAGTTTGGGTCTTTTTATATTTCTATGTCTCTATTTAACCTTTTGAACACATGGAATACAGTTATAACTGTTTTAATGTCTTGTCTGCTAATTCTAACATCTGTGTCAATTCCAATTTGGTTTCCCTCCTTGTTTTTGGTTGTATATTCTTGGTTATTTGTATGCCTGGCAATTTTCTGATTGAATAGAAGACACCGTAAATTTTACTTTGTTATATATTGAATATTTTCATATTCCTATTAATATTTTTGGGCTTTGTTTATGGGTACAGTTATACTATTTGAAACCATTTGATCTTTTTTGGTCTTTCTTTTACAGTTTATTTTGAGGGGCAGAGCAGAATTTCATTTAGAGCTAATTATTCCCTGTTGTTGACGCAGGTCACTTCTGTGTACTCTTTCCAGTGCCCCACCAACCATGAGGTTTTCAGTCCGGCTGGTGGGAAGAGCTGGGCATTGTCACCTTTAATCCTTTCAGGTGGTCTTTCCCCAGCTTTTCAGGTAGTTTCTTCACACATATGCTCTGATCAGTACTCAGCTGAATAGGCGGGGGAGACCTTCTTTGGACATCTGAAGTTAGTACATCTTTCTCATCCTCAATACTCTGCTGTGTGAACTCTAGATGTCTTGGCTACTCACACTCCAAGCTCTGTTTCCTTGTCTCAGGTTGTCTGCTGGGCCCTGTCAGGATTCTCCCTCCCCGTGGTATGTTATGGGAACTCTTCAGAGGCAGGAAGCTGGAGCATTTGTAGGGTTCACCTCATTTGTGTTCTGCCTTTCAGGGATCACTATTCTTTGTTGCTTGTGTACTATGTCTTGAAAACCATGATTTCATATACTAGTCCATTTTTGGGGGGTTGTTTTAAGTGGGAAGGTAACTCTAGTCCTGCTACCCAATCTTGACAAGTAGTGGGAGTCCTTGGGGAGTGTTTTAAATCCCAGTTTGCTTTATTAATATTGCGACCAAGTCTGAAGGCCAAGTTACCTGTGGCTCATAAATAGACCTTCTCTCAAAAAAATATTCCAGTAATTTGTTACTTTTATCATTTGACGTTCATGATTATACTGATTTTTCTTTTGCCTTAATTACATCAATTTGCTTTTTAGCAGGGTGCCAGTTGAGTGGATTCTTTTTTAATTGAAAAGATATTACTGTGACCATTCTGAGAAGAAGAAAATTACTTTTTTGGAAAAACATTAATGTTTCAGTTCTATTTAATATTTGGGAGTAAAAGTCTCTTCAGTGTGCTGGCCTGACTTAAAAGAGTCCACCAGTTATCAGATAGTGGCCAATTAGATAGTGGTTTAACCTAGCCCCAAATTTTTTGGACTTTTCTTTCTTTGATATTTCTCTCGGTTTCTGAGAAGATAAAATAATTTTATGATATGTTTGTGCTGTTAGAATGATATAAGAGAAAGAGCATCAGAGCAGGACTTGGCAGAGCCTGCTTCTACACACGCTTCTGTCACTAATTAGTATTTAACCTTGGACAGGTCATTGGACTTCTCTAGGTTTCTTGTTCTTAATCTGTAAAATAGGGCTGACCACTAATGTCTAACATCCTTCCCAGTACAGGCATTTTTTTTTTTAATCCTCACCTGAAGACATTTTTTCATTGCTTTTAGAGAGAGAAGCAGCGGAGGGTGGGGGGAGCTACAAAGAGAGACAGAGAGAGAGAGAGAGAGAGAGAGAGAGAGAGAGAGACACACAGAGAGAGAGAAACATCGATGTGGGAGAGAAACGTCAATGTGGGAGAGAAACATTGACTGGCTGCCTCCCATGCCCACCGTGGGGATTGAACTTTCAACCTAGGTATGTGCCATGTCTAGGAATTGAACCCTCAAATGTCTGGTGTACAGGATTACACTCCAACCAGCCGAACCACATCTGGACAAGGACTCCAGTGCAAACATTTTATGACATGTCAACAGCTTTTTGGATCTATGGTTCATAGTATAGATTTTGAAGAAGAATACATAATAAAAAATACAAGTATTTTAACATGGCCATGAACATGCACAAATTCTTTGGACGAAGATGAAGATGATGGTCACTTGAAACTGTGAGACAAATTGAGAGAAACAGCAGATAAACCAACCAACAAATAAAATCCCTTCATCAAAATCAAGCTCTTATTAGCTATATGATAAAAAGGCTAACTGGAATTAGCAAACTAGTGTCATAAAGCTTTAAAATTTACATTATGTTAACATACCAGAACTCACATGTAAACTGCCTATCTATTAGCATTACTGGTATGAGCCAGGTCCCCCTCCCTTTTAAAAAAACTTTTATTTAGAGGTAAAATTTATTATAATAAAGTGCGTAAAGCACCGTAGTCTTAAGTATACAGCTTGAGAGATTTTTACATAAGTACATGTGAATATAACCATCACCTTAATCAAGAAATAGAATATTTATTTCTTTGCAAAGTTTCTTTTTCCTTCTCTCCAATTTTTTCCCCTCCCTTTCCCCTGCCCCTACCAAAGGTGCACCTCTGATTCTATGATGTTAATCTTGAACTTTATACGAGTGAGATCATCCAGCACACACTCTTTTGGGGCTGGCTTTGTTCTCTGAACATAACCCGTGCAGCAGTGTGAATCAGCAGTATATATTCTTTTATTTTTTATTTTTCCATTGGGTGAATATACCACAATTTATTTATATTTACCTGTTGATGGGCATTTGAGTTGTTTCCAGTTTTGGGCCATTATGTTTATGAACATTCCTTTACTTGTTTTTTGGTGAACATATACACTCCTTTCTCTCGGGTGTAATTGCCATAGGGAGGGTGTACGTTCAGCCGTAGTGAGTGCTGCCGTGGGCCTGATTTGAGGTCTGAAGTAGTCTTGGAATTTGAAAGAATCACAGAATCAGAGGATAGAAAGTGGGACCTAAAGAAGAGATGTGCCGAGTGATTTAGTTTAGACTCAGTGCACGCTGGGCTGTCAGATGATGAGCGGTTGGGGGTCCAAGTCAGACAAGCAGGGAAGTCACACTTGGGGAGAATGTGGGCTTGAGTCTCCTGGTGGAGCACAGGAAAGAGGTGAGGCTCGTTTCTAATGTGGGCCAAATAATGATTGCATTTAGACTCTTTCAGTGCTGTGTTGCTGAATGGGGACAGATGGTAAGTAGGCAAAATTAGAAGTGCCAGTCTCAAGGAGTGAAAATGACCAGTTAAAATTTAGAAACAGATTAGTCTTTTCAAACCATTTTTCCTTGATGGTTATATCAGATGAGCCATCTTATAGCTGATGTTCAAATTTAATTAGAATTAGGACTAAGATTTACTATATCTAAAAGAGATTCCAAGGATTATAACACATAACGTTGCTTGCATAATTCTTTCTCTTCTGTGAATACTGCTAGAGCCATAGAGAAGGAATTCCCTGGGGAAAGCCATCTGTTTTCAACTGCTACTGATCACCGCAGCCCCTGTTTCCTGGCCTTCACCCCCCATTTCCCACTACCTGCTACCCTCAGAGGGAAAGCCCTGAGCAAGGATGGATTCCTGGGCCGTCTGGTGTTTGCACCTGGTGCATCTAGGAGACAGGTAACTCACTGTGAAAGGAGGGAGGGGAGCACAATATGAGGTGGCTTTACAAAGAGAAAGATAACCTCTTTCCCCCTCAGATTTATGGTACACCATAGCAGAAATACATGGATAAATGTGCAAAATTGTTTTAGGAAATATTCTTGGGTAGAATTTGCCTGGTGACAGATTTTTTTTTTTCTAAAGTGATTTCTGAGAAACACTGTTTCATTCTCTGCCTCAAATATTGATAGATGATCTAGGAAAGTTGTTTTGTTGCCAAATGTTTGTGCCTCTTGGTGTTAATCAGGTGCACTTCCTGCAGAGCTTCTCAGAGCCTTGCTAGGCTGATATCCGTGTGGTTTCCCAAGAGGATTGCACAGTATGAGGCCTTTTCCAAACTTGTTTAACTACAGGACCATGTTTTCTTGGAGCGTCTCTTTGAGTTGGTGTTCCACAGAGTACTTGTGAAGAAATGCTGTGTTAGCGATACACGAAATGTGGACTTTAGATTGTTTTCTAGAACACACCACCATAAGCCCTTCAAGTCAGGCCCAGGAAATGTTTTTCCTCCCTATTTACTTTTCTAATTTTCTTCTCTGATCATTTTTTCAGTCCTTGCCAAACAGAAATTCTGAATCAAGCACTTAATATGTACCATGACAGTTAAAGAGAAGGAAGATAATTTATTTGTTTGGTCTGCGTCCCAGTCTACTCATCTGTGAAGTGAGAAGGTTGGTTAATGACTGCTAATGTCTCCTCCAGCTGTTTAATTCTGGGCTTTTTGGGTTCAAAAAGCACAATTCCTGCCCCAAGGTGCTAACTGTCCAGCTTAGGGTACAAGGCTAACGCAAATGACATAACTAGCAAGCAATTTCAAAATAGCACACATCTCTGTGCCAAACTGTGTGGTGCAGATTAGAGGGGTTATCCAAATGCAGAGAGGGAAAAACGATGAGGCTGGAACATTTCCAGCTCCCTATGTTTTTTCTTGCTGCATTGGGCACTCAACAGAGCCCCTAAAACAATCATTAATGAGAATGTATTTGGCTATAGAGACATAAAATGCATTTACTACATGGAAAGACTTTGTTCCATGTCTGGCTAAGCTCACTTAATGACAGTGCAGAGGTTAGTTACAATGTGAGATTAATGAAAACACCTCTGTCAATGTAAGCATTTAATACTTATTAAACTAATCACTAGGTCTCTAATGCCTTTTGCTGAACCTAAAGACTTAAACCAGCGATTTTCATCTGGTGTGCTGCAAGAATTTTTAAAACATGCAATACCTGACTCCTTAGTCAGTGACACTGACCTCTTTTCCCTTAGATTGTCAAATAAAAAAATGACAACAGCCAACACAACAATAGCCGCTTCATGTAAATGATTCAAATCATACCTATTTTTTTTATCTCCTTAAGTATTATTTCATTGTATATACTCTCCAACTTCCTATTTTCTTCAAGTGTTCAGAAGACATTAAAATTAGTCACATTAAATGGAGGCAAAAATGTTTTAGCTAATCAAATTAAATGTGCAGCCCTGGCTGGTGTGGCTCAGCGGATTGAGCACCAGCCTGCACTGGTTCGATTCCAATTCAGGGCACATGCCTGGGTTGTGGGCCTGGTCCTCAGTAGGGGGTGCTCAAGAGGCCACCACGCTTTGATGTTTCTCTCCCTTTCTTCCTCCCTTCCCCTCTCTTTAAAAATAAATAAATAAAATCTTTAAAAATATTAAATGTACAATTTGTTGAATTGATGGAGTTTTGTTGAACAATTTGTTATCGCTGAACTTCACAATTTTTAACTTTATTTTTATTGTTGACACCACCTATTTTTTTTTTGTCAGATTGGCAAAAAACAGTACTGTATTTTTTGAGTGCGCTGCAGAATTTCAGTAATTAGTTTAATATGCATCATGAGATGAAAAAGGTGGAAAATTGCTGACTTAAACTAAAAGATATTTTAAGCTGAAGGTATGACTAATATCTTAGAATGTTAGAACTAGAAGAGTCTTTTTAAAAAAATTTATTGTTTGTGCTTTTACGGTTGTTCCTGCTTTTTCTCCTTTTCCCCTCCTCCACCCAACCCCACCCTGTCCCACCCTCAGTCAGTCCTGATATCATCCCTGTCGATGGGTCAGGCATAAATGTCCTTTGGCCAATCCTTTACCATCTTTCATCCAATACCTCCCACCCTGAGCCCTAGCACCTGTCAGTCTGTTCATGTATCTATGTTTCTGTTTCTGTTTTGTTCATTCGTTTATTGTGTTCAGTAGATTCCACATATAAGTGAGATCATGTGGTATTTGTCTTTCACTGACTGGCCTATTTCACTTAGTATAAGAGTCTCCAGTTCCGTCCATGCTGTTGCAAAAAGTAAGGAGAACCTTAAGGGATCATTGAGGTTGGGGTCAGCAAACGTTTTCTGTAAAGGGCCATATAGTACATATTTCAGGCTTTGCAGACTTCTCGATCACTACCGCAACTACACGACTCTGCCCTTGTAGTGTGAAAGCCGCCACAGACAACATATAATAATTAGGCATGTTTGTGTTCCAAAAAAACTTTACATACAAAAATAAGAGGCCAGGTGGCCTTGGCCTGTGGGCTATATACAGCTGTCAAATCTTAATCTGGATAAGACCAGAGTGGTAAAGGGGTTTCATCATGATCATAGAGTGCAATGGACTGAATTGTGCGCCCCTCCCCTCATTCATAGGTTGAAGACCTGACCCCAACGTGGCTGATTTGGAGAGAGGGCCTACAGGAGGTAATAAGGTTAAATAAGTTCATAGAGTGAAGCCCTGGGTCCAGGGCTTCTGATGGCATTCCAAGCAGCTTTGGGTGGGAGAAGAATGAACATATCGGCTTAAGTTTGAAAAGGAAATCACATAATTTTTTCCCATTTCACCTTTGTATACTTTTGTTCAACATAAAGATTAACAGATTAAAGAATTAGATCTTCATTTTGGAAAGCTGAAGTATTGAGAATACAAAACCAAATCTGTTAGGAGGCTGAAGAAATGCATAGATTAAAGTTGGTGATTTAGACCACCTTTCTCAACCTTGCCCCCCTCTCCTTTGGGGAATTAATCTCTCCCTTTCCTGTCCACTTCTATTATTCATGTACTTCTTATGCCTTGTCTGTTACTACATGTCTGTTTTCATCTATGAAGATTCTGGAATGTAAGCCCCCTTTTTGTTACTTTACATTAACCGGAGCACTTAGCAGGTACCACGCATGGTGTATGAATGGAATTGAGTGATCATGGGTGTTACAACTCATTCATTCAGTTAGCAAATATTTGTTGAGCATCTCTTAGGTGCCTGGCTCTGTGTTAGAGGCTGATGGTAATGGTGAACTAAGAAGAGCTCCCTTGTTCTCATGGAGCTCATAGGCTGGTAGGAAAGACTGATCCAATAATACAATAATTCAATTTAACATACATTGGTAAATTTTGATAAGTGATATAAAGGAAAGCTACACATGCAATGAAACCATAAAACAGGGAAACCCAAGAAGGCTTTCCTAAGGAAGTGATGTTTGTGGTGAGATCTAAAAAAATGAGTAGGTATTAACCAGGTGAAGGAAAGATGTTGGCGAGAAGAACATGGGCAGAGACCTAGAGGTGAGAGACAGCATGATGTGTTTGAGGGACTGATAGGAGCCAGGATGGCTGGAGCATGGATACACAAGAGTCCAGGGAGAATGACCAAGGTGTGGCCATTCAGAACCATGTAGCCTGGATTAGTGGTTGTCTTAAGCATGTTTAGAAGTCATTAAAAAGCCTTAAGCATATTTTTAGAAAAAGATTTTATTTATTTATAGAGAGAGGAGAAGGGAGAGAGATAAACATCTATGTGTGAGAGACACATTGATTGCTGGGCCCCTAACCAGGGACCCAGGCCTGTGCCCTGATGGGGAATCAAACCAGCAACCTTTTAATTCACAAGATGATGCTCAACCCACTGAGCTACACCAACCAGGGCAATACTTAAGCATATTTAAGATCATTCAGGCTGCAGTGTATTGCAGGAGAATGAAGGTGACTGTGAGAAGGCCATTTCGGAGATATTTCCTGTGTAATGGTGGTTTGAATCAAAGATCTCGGGGTTTTGCTGGAAAGAACAAGATGGAATTGCGAGAACCTTAGGAGTATTTGGTGAACATTGAATATAGGGGCGAAGCCGTGTTGGATAATTCCCAAATACCTGGCTCGTAAAACTGGAGAGGTGAGGGTATTATCCTGTGGGTGGGGATGCTAGAAAAGGGCTGGGTTTTAGAGATGGACAGGTGGGAGCGGGTCGCGGTTGAGTTTGAGGCACCCTTGGAGATGTTGAATAGGCAGCTGGATATGTGGACCTTGGTTAGGTGCTTCCTTAACCACAGTAAATTTGGGATATCTTCAAAAGGAAAGGGGAAGCAAAGTTTTTTGGATGAAAAATGAATACAGAATGACTAACTTGCCTGTCTCTGATTTGTGAGCCTGGGGGAGGTTCCTTGGAGCTGTGTCTGATAGATCCCAGCACTGGGATTGGCTTGAAGTAAAACGATATAGAGGAGGACTCTTTAATGCCCCTCATATCAAAGGAGGGATCATCTTCCTAAAGTTCTACAGATCAGATGGTAAATTTTCCGGGCATTTTCCTGTCCACCTTTAAAATGAAATCTGAACTTCCTTCTTACAAGATCATGCACGGTTGGCCTCAGTCTACCTCTCCAATGTCATCTGGCACTCCTTGCCCTAGGCGTTAGCCAGGTCGGCTCCTGGCTCTTACCTCTCACAAACCAAACTTGCCCTTTCCCAGTTCTTTTGAGCTTGCAGCTCTCTTGGTTCCTCCCTTGTTCTCTTAATGCCACTGTCTTCTCTGACTGAGGCTTCGGTTTAAATTTCTCCTCCTCACTGGAGCCTTCCCTGTTCACGCAACCTAAGTACTCACCCCCGTCGCCTGCTGTTCCATTACCTTGTTTTATTTTCTTCATTGATCTTACACTAGCTGAAACTGGCTGTCCGTACTTTCTCTGTTTTTCCTCATTGAATGAAAGTTTTATGAGAACAGCAGCTGGGTCTGTCTTGTTCAGTGCCGTATCACCAGCACCTATTACAGGGCCTGTTAAATGTAGAGGTGCTCAGTAAGCTTCTGTTCAGTATGTTCTATCAGGCTTTGAAGAGACACAGCTAAATACCGAGGAAGAATCTCAATCTCGAGGCATGCAAGTGTCACACTTCAGAAAAATGTTGATGGTTTGGAGAAAAGTAGGATGTGGGGACAAGTTCTGTGCAGAGAAAGTGAGGTCAAATAGTTCTGAAAAGTCCAGTAGAAGCACCTTTAATTTTCCTCAGCCTAATGGAACTACCATATTAACCCAAACTCCCCGGCCTACGTAAAACACGCTCACAGGTGCCTCCGGCACCTTGAACAGCACAGCTGGGAGGCTAATGTTTAACATACTTGGGTGCATTGATGCCAACTGGTAGGTTGTATGTAGAAAAGACATAAGTGCTTTTTTTTTTTTTTTTGGAAGGGGAAAATATAAAATCAGAAGCATGAGTCTCCTTTAAGAAGGAAATCATCTTTAATTAAAGGAAAATTAGTAAACAATTTACTTGGACCTAAAATTGATTAGTTTATCTGAGCTATTAAATTGGATTCATGATCTAATAAACCAAATAAAGAGCTTTGGATAGCTGAACAGTCAACCAAAATGAAGATTTTTGAGAACAATTAAAATTTGATGACACTGTTCTCCCCTGTGAGGAACGTATTTCTTCACTAGATTTTTCTCTCATTCAATATAAAGAGATAAGGACTGTCTTGCTGTCAAATTATCTTGTTACGAGACCAGACTTCTATGCTTGCTAAGCCTATTTTAATCATTGCAGAAACCATAAAACGTGTCCAGGGTAGGAGATAACTACAGGCAGTAAATTTTGCCTACATTAGTCAATTCAGATACAACTGAACCTAAAATGAACTTTCTAACAATGAATTGTTTAGTACCTTATGTAGAGAATTAACCCTCCCCGAAAGAATTATTTACAATCTGAATTTTTAATACCATCAGCCGGTGACAGCCACTGCACTTGTCCCTAGTATCAACCGTGTTTGTCTCCAGGGTCATACCCCAGATGCGACTTGGAAGCTTACACCAATGTTTGACTCTTTGACCCTCTCACTTACCTTTTCATATGCTTCAATCCATGACCAGTTCTCTTAGGATTGAGATATTCTTTAAAAAAAACCCCATCATTTTTCTGGATATAAAAGCTACATATGTGTATGACAGAAAATATGGAAAAATGTAAAGAAGATAAAAATCCCTGTATCATATCTTCATGGAAAAAAAAAGGTTACCATATTTGGGTATTTTTACCCAGGTTAAGTTTTTTTATTTTTAGAAAATTTGTCTCCTAATGTATTATTTCCTGTTTTTCCCACTTGATATTATATCATGAACATTTCCCCATGACATAAGATATTTTTTCTTTTTGTGAAAATGATTTTTCATAAAATAAATATATAAAAAGAAATTCCATTGTATAGATTACCATTCCCTGCTTTTAGACAGTGGATTGTTTCCAATCTCTTCCATCCCTTCCCCTCTCTCTCTCTCCGTTGAATTTTGTAAACCTCGATTCAGTCGTTGATTTTTTCAGGATGTCAGGTTGACTTACACATTTAAACCATGACTTGATAATCTTAGTAACATGCAACATTTAATTGAAAGTAATTTATTCATAAGTAATCATGGAAAATTGAAAAAAAAATGTAGAGTTGGTTGGGGCAGGGTGAGGGGCAATACTTGAGTAAGTGTTGCCACATTCCAAGCTTTCATTTTTCGTAAAGGTAAGATTCAGTCTCAGAGCCAACAGTGCACAGAGAAAGCTTTCCTTGTCATACTGACTAGTTTTCATTCAGTCTCCACGCTGCTTCCTGCTATTTCATGTAGAATGAGATGCATTTACAGAAAGTTCTTTGTTTGAAGCTTCAAAGTTCAGTTGCTCTTGGTGCTTGTCTCCTTTCCTGACAGGCAGAGATGCTCTGCACAGGATTCTGCTCCGCCCCACTGACCAGGTGATTTTGTTCCCTTTGACGTGCTGTATTCTGCACCCGTTTTGATGGGCCACACAATTCTTTGTTTCCTTGTATCCTTTATCACACAGCTGTTTTTGTCAGGAATCATTCAAGACCATGAGCATTATTTGTCTTCTGGGCATCAGACGGATAGTGCGGCATCCGAACCAAGGCCTGCTATCTTTTCCCCACCAAACAAATCCTGGGTGGGTTTGAATGAAGCTTGCTACACTCTCCCGCTAGGTGAATTGTAGCCCACTGAGTGTGTCAGCTAATTATCTTGGAGATGATCCCCATTCTTTTAGTTACAGAGATAAGCAGAAAATGTGGCTGTGGCAGAGAAGGTCATTGCAATAACAACAGAAATGTCTTTGAGTAGAAAACACAAGATAAAAGCATGTAAGGTCCTGGGCTCCAGATTTAGGATGAAGCTGGAAGATTTCCTCAGGGGTCCATCATGAAGGTCTTATCTTCTATGTTCAGAAAGAAGTGACAAAGGGTAAGACGTGACAACCCTTGGTCTTTTTTTACCCCCTTTCCAGGGAGAGCTGCATTCTTCAGAGAAGATGTTGTAGTAGCAGGGACAGAAAGTGCCATGTGGGACCAATAGTGTGTCCAGGCAGTGAGTGGTTTCAGTGCAACTGTGACCTGGATGGAAAACTAGGCAGCTGTGGTGCTAAGAAGATGGCTTCTAATTTATTTTTTCAATCAATAATTTGTATGAACATCTTCCTTAGGTTAGAGATCTCGAAGTATTTAGGAAGAAATAAATGTCCAATCTACTTTTCATGTGAAAACTCAGCTGCTTTTTCTTTGTGTCTTTTTAAAACTGTGTTGGCAGAAGTCATGCGGTCAACCCTTAGGCGATCTTGGAGTGGCCGGGCCAGAGGCCAGAGTTCACAGATCCTGTGAGGATGGCCCCGGGGTCCGGGCTGCTTCTCCAGGTCGGCAGCGACCTGCTAGGCTGAGGGTCTGCTTGTAACTGAGGTTTCCCTTTAGAAAACACTGTTCTCTGCTCAGGATTTCAGGTCTCATTTCTCAACATGGCTGCAAGTTCAACAAAAGTCAGCGGAATCAGAATGGAAACAGGCACTTGGGGCCTGTATCGGCGGTGAGCAGGAGTGAAGTGTGTGTACAGTTACAGGTGGTGGAACCCTCACAAGATTGATTTTGTATATTGATGGAAGACCTTGCTGACCATGTTATTATTCATGGCAAAAATTTTAGGTAGTTAATTATTTATTGCATTTTCCCCCCTAGTGGATGTAATGGGACCAGAATCTTTATACGAGGACTATACAAATGTAGTCCTTTAACCTTATACAATGGAAGGCACTTTTGCCAGTTAAAGATAATTGCTATCATTAAATATTGATAAAGCATTTAAAAAATTTCTACAAGTAAAAATGAAGGGAACAACTCTGGGAAATATAATCAATGTGCCCTGGACTTTTCATCCAATCAGTACCAGTCCTCAAGGAGGAAGAAGATTATCTGGAAGGAGGATGCCTTCCTTTTTATTTTTTAATAACAGGCCTCCCAAGTGCCAATTATTGCCTGAGATGTACGAGAAAGGAGATATTTTACAAAGCAGAAATGAAGAAAGAACTAGCACTTCTAAATATCAAGCCCGACTATCATGGTGTGTGTTTCCAGACTGGGGCGTGCTGCCCAGGAGAGGGCAGAGGGAGTGTCGGTTGGCTTCTGCAGTTGGAACAAAGCTAATTAGAAGGAGAAAGCAAAGGTCTCTGAAATCACTACCTATGGTGGTCTCAGGCTTAAACGACGACATTCAAAAGAGTGGCAGGTCCCGGACAGGTGAAAGCAAAGGAATCAACCTTGACTTCAGCAGTGGCAGGAACGGAGAAGTCCAATCATAAGGCCTCCTCCGGCAGGGCTTGGGCCTTGGCCCGCCTGGCAAAAGGTGCACCTCTGCCCTCTTGCTCATGTCCTCAGTTAATCTGAATGGTTTTCATTTCTGTAAAAATAAAGTGAATCTATTCATTCACATCCTCTTCACAGAAAGGGTTTGAAGGGGTTAATGGAACATCAAGGGTGAGCTTGAATGAAGGAAAATCACTTACAGAAGACTAGTGTGGGGTCTCAAGCAGAGGACTGTACAAATGGAACAAGGGAGGGCACGGGATTGCCTCTCGCCTTGGTGATGGCCTAATACGGCAGCGACAGGGAGCTGCTTAACAGGGGACTGCTGTGTGTGTGTGGGTCGGGGGGCGTCAGTCAGCAGCCACTGTTCAAGGCTCCAGAGATTTGGAGGTGATGTGTATTTCATCTAGGACCAATAGAATAGGGAAATTTAAAGGCCCCCTTTAACATGTAGATGCTCCCGGAGGCCCCAATCTGGTGATGAATGTTTCAGCGGATGAATATTAAGGCCCCGTGGCGCCGGCCAGGTGGAGCCATGCATGCACACGTCTTCCTCCCTCTGACTGTTCTAAAGCTAGTGTAACCTTTGGACTCGACGGCCAGCTGTCTGGGGATGTCTGTCTCTCCACTGGTCTTTTCAGGGTAATGGTGGGATTTGGGGGCATCTTTTTCCAACTCTCAACAATTTCCCAGGCACATCTTGATGACATGAGACCTAGTAGAAAGAAGGAAATCTTATGCTGATGTTGAAAAAAATCCCCGATATTTGAAACAAATTGAGTAACTTAGAATTGGATGGTGGCAAAGGAGAATTTGGGACTGGTAGTGATGTGATAAATTCTCTTGCCTCACACAGATGTGCAAAGCAAATAGAGTTTCCTAAAATTGATGTGATCTGTCTCCCTTGGGTGGTGGCAGTGAGGGGGAAATGTGGAAACTAACTTTAGTTCTCAGTTTATGCAATCCCAATACCTTCAGGTTTAAACAATCTCTTTTGAATGATTCAGTCCTCTTGGGGTACACGTTCAGTCTTTTAGATTCCTAACTCTCTCTAAGGGGGCACCTGGATAGGTGAGTGTGTGGAGCACGTGTGACCTCATGTTAGCAGGGGAGAGGTGGGAGTTTCAGACCCACGGAGTCCCCTTTGGCTCCTCCCTGGTCTGCACTGTGCTGGGGCTGATCTAGCCTGTCTCCCGTGCTAATGTTGGAGGTGGGCCCAGCTGGCCTCTTGGAGGTCAGGTCTGCGATATGGAGTTCATGCTCTTGCCTTTGATCATGAAGTCCTTGAGTGCTGCATCACTTTTGTCCTGACTGCAATTCTCTACAGGCCCCCGAGGTCTCTGAACCCCTGTTCCGGAGCAGGTGGGAGCTCCCAGACGCCTTGTTTGCCTTGCCCAGGCCTTGGGAAGCCAGGAGCACTGCCAGGGCTCGTTTGGTTAGTCTCCTTCCTCTGCCAGTGCGGCGCTGTTTTCCCCATGCTACTGAGGATGAGGGTCTGCCCGAGCCCCTCCCAGGCTTCCCAAGCTGTGCCCAGGGTAGCAGGCCGAGTACAAATCCTAGCGAAAGCTCTTGTGCTTCCCCTCATCTGCCTGTCCAGATGTTTCTATCCTGCTTCCTACTTCCAGAATTTCACTTCAAAGAGAACAGGTGAAGTCATGGGCATTTGATCTCTTCTCCCCACATTCCACTGGAATTTGGAAGAAGAAGCCTTCCCATTTCCTCTTCCTGTCTGGTAGGATCTTCCTCAACAGCATACGCCCTTCCTTCCTGTGGTGGCACTGACTTTCCCTCCCCTCACAATGTAATGATGGAATGGCTGGCTGCCAGGGAGCAGAACCATACAAGAGTAATAGTTTCACCAATATTCTCCCAATTATGTGTGTCTATCAGACAGTGGGAAGCCCCTTTTGTCATTATAATTGTTACAGGAAGCTTCTGTTGTAATAATTGTTGGGGAATGGAAGAGGAGTGGTGACCCATCCAATACTACTTATGGTTTACTATTTAAACATTAAAATCGTGAATGTGCGAACTGGAAACCTTTGCCTTTGCAAACTGAGCATCAACAGTTTTGGGATCGGAAACTCCTATTAACACTCCTTGTTTTCAGGACTTGAGATGCTGTAAAGGTCCTACAGTTTTTTTTTTTCAATTTTGCTAGAAGTGTTCATGCTTGGTTTCAATACATTCATAGAATATTCACAGGAAATAATTGCAAGTTCACACAATACGCTCCGTGGGTGTGATTCAGATAAGCTCTCAAGCGCTCAGAATGAAGGCTCTCAGCCATTTATGCAAGGAAGCATTATAACCATGATAAAGGGATCCCAGTGTGGTTGAGAGGAGAGGAAAAGAATTAGATATTGAGGCACAGGTCTTTATCTTTTTTGGGATCAAAAGCTCCTGGGCACACCAGTGGATTTGAACTTCCATTGAGAAGTGCTCTTAAGGGTTTTAAGGATATGAGTCATGTTAGTTTTATTTGCTGAATCCTGCTCATAATAAAACTTCATTTTGTGGGGGAATAATAGGAGGCGGGAACAATGAAGGTGCACAGAATGGGGCTTACTCTTTGTAAGGAAAAAAGTGCTAAAGATTTGAGATTTTTTTACTCTTGCTAAATGGGGAAGAAAGCATCTTTATGTAGACAGCCGTGTCTTCTGAGAGCCCTCTGAGTATTGAAACTTGATCTAAACACTGTGAGGGCTGCGTGGGAAAATGCAAGGGAGACCCTTACCTTAAGAGTCATAGAAGCTGTTTTGGAAGGTAGAACACGCTTATGTGGATGGACAACTTCACAAAACTAAATACAAGTTAACACAAATGAAGGTGTGCCAGCCTAAAAAACAGAATTCTGAAAACCTAACTCTGGAAGACTAAAACTGTAGAGCATGTACTCATAAGACAGCTTTAATGTGTGACTAGTGGTTAAATGTAAGATAAGTTAAAGCTGTAACTATATAGTCCAATTTACAATAATTATAGCTCACATCTATGTTGCACTTGATAATTTTCAGAGCATTTTCACCTACTTATTAGTATTTTTACATTTTCACTACTCTTGACTTATTTACCCATTTTTTTCCTGGGTGGCTAACATCAGGCGATTATTAGAATTTCATACAATGATTATAGTGTAAGATCACCGGCACTGTTTTTTACCCCTCGAATACTGTCTAACATGTAGTGGGCTCTCCTTTTTTTTTTTAACCTACTTAAAACAACATTTATCATATCATACAATTTCTGGGTCAGATGACTCATGACAGCGAGCTTTGTTCAGGGTGAGCAATCCAAGAGAGAACAAGGATTATTTATTGAATAGAAAAGTCATAGAATTTAAAGGAAACTCGAAGCATTCTGGATCCTCCCTCAACTCCCTTCACTGATAATGTTTAGATGTTTCCAGTGATGCTGAGCTCACTGCCTCATGAAGTAACCCATTCCATCGTCAGTTATGAAGTCAGCTGCCTCTCTTTGGCTACTGAACTAGGTGATCTCCCTACCACACTGTGCTCCCCCTTGTCAAATATCTCTCATTACTAGAAAGCTCTTTTTCACTTTGTATTGCAATCTGCCCCTTACTACCTTTCTCTAATTGTATTAATTTTGTTTTTTGAAGCCTTAGATGAGGGTGCCCATCAGGACACTTTTGAGAAAAATTAAAACAGTTTTGAGAGTGAAAAGGAGTGAAAGGAGCTACAAATAATTAAGAGGCATACTTTTTTGATACTTTCTGATAGGTAAATAGAACTATAAAAAAATTTTTATTTCAACTCAATGACATTTTTTCAAGTTTAATTACTCCAATCATTTATATAAAGACATTTGTAATGCATTACCATTATATTTCTATTCACGGGTTCCCGATTTAGTAAAAATATTCCTTTGACCATGAAACTACACTCTAAAAATTGTATTTCCATCATAGAAATTTAAATTTACACTATTGAACTTTTTCATGAGATGGGTGAAATATTGGAAGTATTGGAGTTATTATTGGAATTAACTGATTTTCTCTTTGAACCTTCAGTGATGACACTGATATAAAACTGACAATTTTTAACTGTGTGAATTTTCTGCTTACAGAGTCAATCCATATAGCTTTCTTAGTAATTTTGGTATATTCCCAAAAACATTTGGAATGTAAAATATGTGAAATTAATTTAGAAGAAGAGTCATTTGATCTAACTAAGACATAATACCTCACAGAGTGATGTGAAAATACATCTGCTGCTGCTGAAAGGGTTACATTTTTATCTTTGGGTACAGTAGATGCTGGTGCTTTTCAGAGAGTTGTGTCTTCATGTCTTCATGTACTCAGTGATATCGTGCTCTCCCCATGGTACATGGTTAGTGTGAATATTCTTGGGAAATAGAAATTTAGTACTTAATATTTTATTATTAAGCACTTTAAAAAATCATTCCTGCCAAAATGTTTATTACAAAATAAAAAAAGCATTATCAAATAATAAAACTCCATAAAATGAATGACAAAATCACTTTAGTAAGATGGCTTAGGCAACTTTCTATATTGCTCCCTACGGCAGAACTGTCCAAACTCTACCTCTGATTTCAACGGGGGACCTGGCCTCTGTGCATCTAGACTTCTCACAGATTCACCTGCCTGGCTTATTCACCACCTCGCCAGTAGAGGGAGCAATGCTGAATATGTCTCCCACAACTGAGATGGGAGGGCATTTGTATGAGCATCTTTTGTCATATGGTTAGGGGCACCCTGTATGCTGTTCTTGAAAGGGAAATATTAGTCACATTGCCCCTGGATGGGGTGCTTACCATCTTTCAGTTAAAGCATGTCTTTTCTTTTTCTTTCTTTTTCTTCTTTTTCTCTCTTTCTCCCTTTCTCCCTCTCTTTCTCCCTCCCTTCCTCCCTCTCTTTTTCTTTCTTTCTTTCTTTCTTTCTTTCTTTCTTTCTTTCTTTCTTTCTTTCTTTCTTTCTTTCTTTCTTTCTTTCTTTCTTTCTTTCTTTCTTTCTTTCTTTCTTTCTTTCTTCCTTTCCTTCTTCCTATCATGTCTTAAATTAGATCTCTGTTTACTGCATATGGGTCTCATACAAAGCTAAATGAGAATTATACCAAGAAAGCATATTTGATTGCAATTAAAAAGGCACCCTTGTTTCCTCAAAAAAAAAAAAAATTACAGCAGAGACTGGAAGTACAAAGTGGAAGTCAACCAAACCCATGCTGAGTTATCTTAATGAAACTTTAATAAAAATACTTCCAATGGGAGAAATGCTAAATTGGCCCTGAGCCAGCAGATACGAGCCAGTACTGTCCCAGGGAAAATGAGAGTTATGGTCGCTCTAGTTAAGGAGAAGTGACTGCTTTTCTTCACCATGTCTTAGTTTTTTACATGTTTAACCTTACTTCTTTGCCTCAGACTGACCTGTTCTCTAAGCTAGGCTTCCTCATTTCCTTCCTTTGCTCAATATATGAAAGGAATGCCTGTATTACCCTCTCCTGGGGTGAAAAGTGTGTCTTATTCAATGTTCTTTGGCTCTGTCCTTGGACACGATCACCTATGTGGGGTTTATAGGAAAAAAAAAACAATTCAGGGACAAGATGAGCAGCCATTTAATGCTCTCAATGCTGCCTGGAGGACATATGTAACCACCCCCCTCCCCCGCCACCCCCACAACCTAACCCCATTCATTTGACTTCTGTTCTCTACTCTCTTCTCTGACAGCCTCCTCCATGCCACTTCGGGAGCTCCATCACGCATCTGGGTCTGTCCCAAGTTATCTGAAAGCTGGTGGAGAGGATGATGAGTCATCTTCCTCTATCTCTTCACTATGGTTTAGCTCACCTCTACTCTTCCTTTAACCTGTGGCATGGATGTGCTTACTACACCCTGTAGTTTCTACGAAACTTGTCTGTGCATAACCTGTTACTGCAAATGAGCACCTTTATAATGGTAGAGAAAGAAGAGGCATGCGTGATCCTGGAGACAGAATTGAAATTATTTCTTAGACTTTGTCTATTGCTGGTTTCCACAAAGCATGCTATGTGCCCCTATGGGACTGCCGGTTCCTCTTTAGTTTAGATGCCTGTTGTAAACCATCAGGCATGAGGAACACACTATCTAGTCTCTTGCTAGAGATACCTCCTTAGATCTCCTTTTCTTGATCTTACCTGTGCTCATTACTTTTCTGCCCAAATTACTCCAGGCAGAGGGAGAAAACATAGGAGGGAGATAGTAGAGAGTGCGGAACGAGACTGGATAACTTTACAAAGTGATCAGTCAGAGCAGAAGACTGTAGATGGTGGTGTAAGTGATCCCTGTCCCATAAAAATAATGCAGAAGTTAAATTTGCTAATGGAATCACAGCATGCTATTGCCCATCAAAATCTCTGCAATCATGTTTCCAATCCCTTCACCGTGTAAATGAGAAATCAGAAGTTCAGGGAGGCATTAGTCTGGGAGTAGAATATAGGCCTCTTGACTCTGTCACAGTGTCTTCTTATTAATGGGCACCTGGCTAGGAAAGGTTGGGTTACAGAAGAGAAAAGAGCAACAATGTTGGAAGGAACATTAGTCTGGGAGTCGGGAAACCTGTACTCTAGTTCTTCCATCGAATATCTGTATGATTTCAGGAAGTCGATTTCCCTCTCTAAGCATCAGCATCCTTATCTGTCAATTGATAATGTCTGAAGTCTCTTCTATCTCTCAAGTTCTGTATGGTAGCTTTTCTTCTAACATTAGTTGAGAATTATGATGAGCTAGATCCTGTGCCAAAGACAATATCGTTTTTGACCTGTGATTCTGAGGTACATTCACTTATTATCCCATTGTACAGATGAGGAATCTGAAGAACAGAGAGAGAGGTTAAGTAACTTGCTGGTAAGTGATAAGTGGGAGAGTTTGGCACATAACTCTAAAGCCCACCCAACGGGTGGAAGGTGTGTGTGTGTGTGTATGTGTGTGTACAAATGAAGGCGCTTCTGAATCTGTAGTATTCATGGGGCACTGGGGTGGGTATCTAGAAATAAAGAGCTGAGTAACATCGATTTGAGTTCCACAAGCAGGTACAAGACATAGTTTTTGGATAAATTTGTGGACCGCTGATACCAACTGTCATCTTTGTGAAGATTGTCAAAATGAAGTTATTTTCTTCGAGAGCAGTCAGGTACATGCTGCACAGCTCTTAATGCATAGATCTCAAAGCACTTAGCAGTCACTGCGGCCTCATAAATGCCTTTGTTCGTTGTCCCTCGAAAACACAGTTCCCTGATTGCCTCCTCAAGTTAAAATATGTTTCGCCATTCTCATAAAAAAGAGGCCGAAAATAATAGGCGATATTATAATAGACAATTCATAATCAGAGAATTGATTTAAGATCTATTACGACAGGCAAGCAAAAGTGAAATTTTAATGAAGCCTTTCGAACAGCACTTTTTCCTCTTTGATTACTCAACATACTGAGAGTTTGTCATTTTTAAAAGGGTTTATATTTTGCATTGTCATTGTGTTAGGTATAATGCCGTATATTCTCTTTTATTAGGCAATATCTCAAATAGAACTTACCTGAGGTTTTCCATCTCCCAAGGAAAAATGCTTATAGTGTTACTTCTTGAAGTGCATCAGTCTTAAAAAATAGTAATTCTCGAACTTCTTTTTCTTTATTGAGGAATAATTTACATACAGTAAAATAGATCTTAAGTTCAATGGCTTCTGATAAATGTGTATACTGCTGTTATCATCATTCAAATTGAGATACAAAACATTTTCATTATCCTTGCAAATTTCTATGTGTCCCCTTTGACTCAAATCCTCCTGCCCAAGACAACCACAGTAGGTGCTTTTTTTTTGCCTATTCCTCAACTTCATGTAAATACAATAATTAGTCAACATATTGCTTTGAGATTCATCCCTGTTTCTGCACATTTTCATAGTCTTTCCTTTTTATTGCTGGACAATATTCCTATCTCATGGTATGAATATACTGCAATTTGTTTATTCCCCTACCTGGTTGTGAATGTTTGTGCTGTCTTCAGTTTTTGAATGTTATGAATAAAGGTGCTATAAATATTTCTGTTCAAATGTTTGTGTGGGTATGTGTGTTCTGGGTATAAACCTAGGAGTAAAATTGCTGGGTCATAGGGTATGGATGTGTTTAGCAATCATTAAACATTTGCATCCTGGTCCTACCTATAAAAAATAGTCTAAGACATTTGCTAACATTTTACCATATGTATATAATATTATAATATATGATATGAATATATGAATAATATATATATTTGGGGTAGGATGTTCCTGATATCCAGGGTCTGATTTATTCATTTTTGGGGAAAGACGAACTTTGATTTTGAGTCCACTCAGATCATAGATGACATTCCTTTAGCTAGACAGCTGGTTACTTTTTGGTTGATTATGAATAAATTTATCAGTAACTTATTTAGAGTCTAAGATATCTAAGTTTTAAGTGCTGGGGATACAAAGACATGTGATGCCTACTCTGCAAGAGCTCTCAGTCAAGTGGGGAAGACAGCCATGTAAACAAATAACGACAGCATCAGGAAAGTGCTGCTGTGCTAGTAGGTCAGCGGGGGCGATCATCTCCACCTGTGGCGCTCACAGAAGGCTTTACGGAGGCGGAAGCATTTGAACTGAGTCCTGAGGAATGTGTAGAGGTCCAGTTGGTGGTAAGGGTGTGAAGCATCGCAAGGGGTGGGGCCACACAGTTTGACGCATGAAGAAATGCATGTTAGAATGACTTGTGTGGACCTCAGAAGTTAGGCAAGAGTTCAGTTATGAGGGGTTTTGCGAGCTCTTTACATGCATGATTATAGGTATAGAGATTTTATCAAAGGAAAACGATATCACAAATTACTGTTGGCTGCCTTGGTAAAGAGAATCCCTTACAAATTTAGTCTTTTGAATAATAGCCACATCACTTTGGATTAACCAAGTGGTCAAGAAATTTTACATTCTATGGCCACATGCGGAACCCAAGCACGGGTGCCTCTGTTGCGACACTTGCTCTCCATGGGGACGATCCTGTTTATGGCTCTTCCCCCAAGGAGCGATTTCCTACTCACATCATTGGTATTAGCAGAAAGTATGATAAGGGGGATTCCTGTTTCTTACTGACACTAATACCATTTTTCTTTCTTCCCTATATTCTCCAGAAGAACAATGAAATCCCCCTTTCTCTTCCCAAACCATTTTCTTTTTCCATTTTTTTCGGACTCAGTCATCAAATCTGGTCGGCATTCTGCCCTCTGGACCCCAGGTGGTGTGTGCATTTTCTGGGTTTACCAGGCCACTTGCGAAGTCGAAACTCTGCAGCAATCCACTAGGGACTGTAAAGACCAAACCACAGCTTAGAGGTAAAACTGCTGCCCCAAACCCCTATTGGATATTTTTAGTGACAACTTTCACTTGGTTCTGCCCTATCCCCGATGTTTTGGCTGCCAGTTTGAGAGGGAAAAAGTGTTGAAGAATGACTGCTGAAGCGGGCACCCTCCTCACTGCATTTCCCAGGGTGACCATTCTACTGCCCGAAATAAAGCCTGGGAACCCCCAGCCAGGTCAGCGAGGCACAGATGATACTGACTTGTTCTGTTTTCACTGAGGACCCAACAAAGAAAACTAGCTCCAACTGCAGTAGAAATTAGGTTAACAACATAAAGGGCCTTGTAATTGTCCACCCAAGAACATGATAAAATCATTATCCCAAGGTAGTCTTGGAGCTTAAAAATACATTTGAATGATAAGAGCAGAACATTCATTTACTTATCCATTCATCAGATATTTTCTAAGCTTCTGTTTTTTGTAAAGTGCTTTTCTGAAATAGGGAACAGAAACCAGTAGGATTTGATACGTGCCTTCAGAGAGCTTTCAGTCTAGCTGGAGATGCATGTGCACACATATGTAATGCAAAGCAAGGTGTTGAGTTTTTTGACTTAATCTTTATTATATTTTTTTCCATTACCATTAATTTTCTTATACCCCCAGCCCCCAGCAACCACCACACTGTTGTCCATGTCCATGAGTCCTTTTCCTCTTTGCTCAATCCCTCCACCCCCTAACCTCCCACTGTCTTAGCTGTCATCCTGCTCTCTATCTATGAGCTTGTCCCCATTTTCCTTGTTAGCTCAGTTTGTTCATTAGATTCCATGCATAAGTGAAATCATATGATATTTGTGTTTCTCTGACTGGCTTATTTCACTTAGCATAATATTCTCCAGATCCATCCATACTGTCGCAAAGGGTAAAATTTCCTTTTTTTTTTATGGCTGAGTAGTATTCCATTGTGCAAATGTCCCATACTCATTTTACCCACTTGTCTACTGATGAACACTTGCGCTGCTTCCATATCTTGGTGATCGTAAATAATGCTGCAATGAACATAGCGGTGCTTATGTTCTTTCAAACTCGTGTTTTGGGTTTCTTTGGTTATATTCCCAGAAGTGGGATCACTGGGTCAAAAGGCAGATTCATTTTTAATCTTTTGAGGTATCTCAATACTGCTTTCCAGAAGTGGCTGCACCAGTCTGCATTCCCACCAACAGTGCACAAGTGTTCCCCTTTCTCCACATTCTCGCCAGCACTTGTTGTTTGTTGACTTATTGATGATAGTCATTCTGACAGGTGTGAGATGGTATCTCATTGTGGTTTTAATTTTGCATTTCTCTGATGATTAGTGACATTGAGCATCATTTCATATGTCTATTGGCCATCTGTATGTTCTCTTTGGAGAAGAGTATATTCAGATCCTTTGCCCATTTTTTAAATTTGGTTGTTTGTGTTTTTGGTGTTGAGTTTTGTAAGGTCTTTATAAATTTTGGATATTAACCCCTTATCAGATGTATCGGTGAATTGTTCTCCCATTCTGTGCTTTGTCTTTTTATTTTATTGATGATTTCCTTTGCTGTGCAAAAACTTTTTAGTTTGATGTAGCCCCATTTATTTATTTTTTCTTTTGTTTCCCTTGCCTGGGGAGATATGTCCAATAAAAAATTTCTGTGAGCAGTGTCTGATATTTTGCTACCTACATTTTCTTCTTTGATCCATTTTGAATTTATTCTTGTGTGTTGTGTAAGAAGGTGGCCTAGTTTCATTTTTCAGCATGTATCTGTCCAATTTTCCCAACACCATTTATTGAATAAACTATCTTTAGCCCATCCTGTGTGCTTGCTTCTTCTGTTAAATATTAATTGACTATAAAGATGTGGGTTTATTTCTAGGCTCTCTATTCTGTTCCATTGATCTATGTGTCTATTTTAATCCAGTACCATGCTGTTTTGATTACTATGGCCGTATTGTATAGTTTGATATTAGGAAGTGTGATTCCTCCAACTTGTTCTTTCTCAGGATAACTGTTTCTATGCAGGGCCTTTTGTGGTTCCATATACATTTTTGAAATATTTGTTCTAGTTCTGTGAAATACTTCATTGGAATCTTGATAGGAATTGTGTTGAATCTGTAGATTGCTTTGGGTAGCATGGACAGTTGAAGGATGTTAATTCTTCCTATCCAGAAACACAGTATGTGCTTCCACTTATTTGTATCTTGTTCAATTTCTTCATGTCTTATAATTTTCCAGGTACAGGTCTTTTACATCTTTGGTTAGGTTTATTCCTAGGTATTTTATTCTTTTTGAAGCAATTGTGAATGGGGTTGTTTTCTTAATTTCCCTTTCTGTTAGTTCATTATTGGCATATAAATATGTAACTGATTTCTGGATATTAATTTTGTATCCTGCTACTTTGCTGAATTTCTTTATTAGTTCTAATAGTTTCTTGGTGGAATCTTTGGGGTTCTCTATGTACAGTATCATGTCATCTGCAAATAAAGGCAGTTTTACTTCTTCCTTTCCAATTTGGATGGCTTTTATTTCTTCTTGTTTGATTGCTGTGGCTAGGACTTCCAGTGCTATGTTGAATAAGAAGTGAAAGCAGACGTCCCTTTCTTGTTCCCGATCTTAAGGGGAACGTTCGTAGTTTTTGCCCATTGAGTATGATGCTGTCAATGGGTTTGTCATATATGTCCTTTATTATTTTTAGGCATGTTCCCTCTATTCCCACTTTACCGAGAGTCTTTATCATAAATCAGTGCTAGATATTATCAAATGCTTTTTCTGCATCTATTGATATGATCATGTGGTTTTTATCCTTCCTTTTGTTTATGTGGTAAATCACAGTTATTGATTTGTGAGTGTTATACCAATCTTGCATTTCTGGAATAAATACCACTTGATCATGGTGTATTTTTTTTTTTTTTTGATGAATTGTTGTATTTGGTTTGCTAATATTTTGTTGAGGATTTTAGTGTAAATGTTTACTAGGGTCATATCTTCTTGTTGGTTGGTTCCCTTTATCATTATATAGTGCCCTCTTTTCTCTTACTATAGCCTTTGTTTTAAAGTCTGTTTTGTTGGATATAAGTACTGCTATCCCCCTGTTTCTTCTTTTCCATTTGCATGAAATATCTTTTTCCATACTTTTACTTTTAGTCTGTGTGTATCTTTTGATCTGAGATGGTTCTCTTGGAGGCAGCATATATATGAGTCTTGTTTTCTTATCCATTCAGCTGCCCTATCTTTTTTGGTTAGAACATTTAAGCCATTTACATTTAGGGTGATTTTTGATAGATATATATATAGCACCATTTTTTGTTAGACTCTTTTCCTCTGTTTCTTTTTTCTTTCTCTTTTTCTTGTTCTTCTTAAAGCAAGCCCTTTAACATTTGTGCAGTACTGGTTTGGTGTTAACAAACTCCTTTAGCTTTTTTTTTTTTTTTTTTCATCTGGGAAGCTCCTTATTTCTCCTTCAATTTTAGATAAAAGCCTTGTTGGGTAAAGTAGCCTTGGTTGTAGATCCTTGCTTTTTATCATCTTGAGTATTTCATGCTCCTCCCTTCCATTCTGAAATATTTCTGTTGAGTAATCAGATGACAGTCTAATTGGTGCTCCCCTATAGGTAACTACCTGGTTTTCTTTTGCAACTTTTAAGATTCTCCCGTCTTTAAGCCTTGTCATTTTAAATATGATGTGTCTTGCTGTTGGCCTCTTTGGGTCCAACTTGTTTTGGATTCTCTGAACTTCCTGGACTTGTATGTCTTTTTCCTTCACTAGATTAGAAAAGTTTTTGGTCATCATTCCTTCAAATAGGTTCTTGATCCCTTGCTTGCTCTCTTCTCCTTCTGGTGTTCCCATGATGCAGATGATGTATGCTTCATGTTGTCCAAAATGTTTCTTATGCTTTCCTCATTTTTAAGAATTCTTTTTGCTTTTTGCTGCTCTGCCTGTGTGTTTTTTTCTACCTTGCCTTCCAAATTACTTATTTGATCCTCTGCTTCATCTACCCTACTACTTATTCCTTCCAGTGTATTATTTATTTCAGATACTGCATTCTTTATTTCTGATTGGTCTTTTTTTAATGATTTCTATGTCTTTTTTCCTGCTGTTGAGTACCCTTATAACCATTACTCTAAGCTCTCTGATAAATTATTTGCCTCCATTTTATGTAGTTCTTCTTCTGGGGAATTCTCTTGTTCTTTCATTTGTGGTGTGTTTCTTTTCTCTCCCATTTTTTGGAAAGATTTTATTTATTTATTTTTAGAGAGAGGGGGAGGGAGGGAGAAAGAGAGGGAGAAAAACATCGATGTATGAGAAACATGGATCGGCTGCCTCTTGCATGCCTCCAACTGGGGACCTGGTCCACAATCCCGGCATATGCCCTGACTGGAAATTGAACTGATGACTTTTTGATTTGCTGGTCAGCACTCAATCCACTGAATCACACCAGTCAGGACTATCTTCCCATTTTGTCTGCTTCTGTGTATTTTCTGCCTTACATGTTAAACTAATCCACCATTTCTGATCATCAGTTAAACTAATCAAGCTATAATCAGCAGCCAGGATTAAGTTGCACAAGGTGGGGCAGATTAATTCCTGTAGGTGGGGCTATAGTTTCCCCTCAGGCTGATGCCACTTGTGAGGGACATGCTTTGTCAGAGAAAGATGGCTTATGCAGTATGTGGGATGACTCAGCACAGGGATCCTGGCGGCTGTTCCTTCAGTTCTCTCCCCCGAGCCACCAACCCCAGACTCTCCTCAAACATCTCTTTCCCTTTGCTGGAGCCCAGGGTAAGTGACTGCAAATGAAATTTTGCGTGCTGCCCCTATAAGAGGCTGAGCCTCCAGCTGTGTCTACCTGACAGACAGAAAACCTGCTGCTTTTCATAGCAGGATGTTATCTGGGTTCATTTCTGTCTCTGGTGCTGCAGGCTGGGGAGACCAGCTTGGGGTTTAGACCCCACACTTCTCAAGGGGAACTCCCGGGTACTGAAATATTCCTCTGGGACTTCAACTGCTGCCCATAGTATCCCAGCCAGCCCTCTTGCGCCTCCTTTGCACTCTCTACCAGTCTTGTGGTCAAGTGATTTCTTCTGTCTGTCCTCGGTTATAAGGCTTCTCTCCAACTAGTGTTCAGTTGGTTATTCAGGATGATTTCTCTACAATTTCGTTGTAATTCCAGATTGGTTCTGGGAGGGAGTTCCACTTACTCCTCTACCATCTTGGATCCCCTGTTGAGTCTCATTACAGAGTCATGTACAGGGTACTTGAGAGGCGCTAAACCACCTGGGAGGGCTGGCAAGGCTCCTAGAGTTGCTAATGCTGAGTTGACATTTAAGGACATGTAGGAGTTCACCAGGTGGGCCTTGGGCAAAATCCTTTATCCTTCTCCTGACCTAGACACATACGAGAGCACTGAGATCTGAGATGGAAGAGGTGCCATTAGAGGTGGGGGAAATGGAGGTGACACGGTTTTCCCCATTAAACACCTGTGATTGATATTAGCCTAGGTGAGATGCAGTAGGTAACCTGTGGTGAGCAGAAGTGGTGGAAGATTTTTTTCAAAGTAAAGATCACAATGATGTAGAAACTGTCCAGTGCCATCTTCTGGTGAGAAAAGTTTCAGGGCCTTTGCTCCCTACTAGGGTCGCTTTCTGGGTTCTGAGGGTCATTGTACAACGTTGCACGGAGTCACAGATCATGATGTTGGAAGGGATGTTAGCAAAAGATTTTCTAGTCCTCCATTATTTTTAGTTGCTTGTAGCTAATCATTTTCCAGTTTTGTTATGATATAATTGCCATATGCTTTTAATTTTATAGTTGAAGAAATGATGTGAGTTGCCCGATGTCATACTACTCAGCTAGCACTAGTGTACATGTTTTCTTGGCCAGCAGTCTAGACGGATAGAATCAATGATAAAGGCAAATGACTAGCTGTTTGGTCTATGGTACCTCTTGAGAGAGAAGGAGGAGAGGAGAGGGGCCAGATTTGACCATCAATGCTCAAGAAAGATTGGTTAGGGACCTGCATGGACATTAGCCATGCATAGGGCTGTGCTCAGTGTGGGCAGGGAGACTGTAAAGACAAATCTGTCCTTTGAGCCAAAGGATGAGGAGAGTTTGTTTTTTTTGGATCTTGACTATTCTTTTTGTCTGGCGTAAAGCCTTTGGCTCCAAATAGGAGACCCATCTCTGGAACCCTAGCCCAACCTGGTTCCAGACTGCTGCGGCATCATCCTTTCAGGTAGTCCCAGGAAGCCTATGATGCATTGCTTCCCCAGCGGGCAGACTCTTCTTTTGAGCTCACACTCTGTGAGAGTAACACCATGGGGACAATAGAATTTTAGCATTTTAGAGTTAGAGTCCAGACCACTTGAAAATTAATACAAAGAAAAAGAGAAGACTATACGTTTACAAATTTGGACCTTCAAGGTACACTTGAGAAGGGTCTGGTTTGCTTTCTGTTTGCTGGGCTATATGTGCTTTTTTCTCCTTCCCTTCATTCTTTATCACTCAATGAGATACATACTTGGATGGTATTTTAACAACAACAACAACAACAACAACAGCAATAAGCAACAACAATGAATTGTACAGAAAAACCAAACCACAGCAGTAAATTAAACAAATTTAGAAGCATATTTCTTTTTCCAGTAAAGTCTGGGTGGATGGATCAGGGCTCTGCCAATGCACGGCGTCAGAGGCTGGGGCTGCTTCTGTTTGCTTGAGCGTGTGTGACTGTAAACTCATGGTCCTGTATGGCAGCCTTGTGTTCTAGGTTGCAGGAGGAAGGGGCAAAGAAGAAGCAAAGGCTGTGTTCATGTGCTTCTTCTTAAGCATGGTGAATGAAAACTACAACTTGACACTATTATCTGTGCCCATTGGCCATAATGTAGTCACATACCCACACTTAATTGCAAGGGAGTCTGGGAAATGTAGTATTTATTTCACGTAGCCAAGAACCTAGGTAAAAACTGGGAGGTCTCACAGCAATCTCTGTCACATGTACATTATCTTCTTTCATCCTTACAATGACTCAGTCAGATGGGCATTGATGACCCATTTTTACAGGCAAGGAAAGTAAACATCAAAAACGCTACACGAGTGGAGCTACCAGAGCCAGATCCCAGGATTTCTGATTACTAAAACCCTGTCTGTCCCAATATGTTACATCATCCCTAATGTTTAGCACATGCTTCCCACACAGCGAGTACTCAGCAAATGACAGTTATTTCTTTGGATTATTTAGGCCCCCTTTTAGTTCCCAGGGTCTTAGTTTTCTGCCTTTCTAGAGCTGCGGGAAGATTTCAGCCCTATGACCAGACCATTTCTCTTCTAAGGGGAAGAGTCTACTTAAATATTTGAATTTCTTGGATCTGCATTGCTTTCCAAAGTGAATCAGGCCTGCGGTGTATGAAGGGCAATGGATACACCCATTCTTAATAATTGGGTGGGTTTTTCTCGTTTTGACCTTGTTAGTCGATTCAGTGCAGTGCAATTAAATCAAGGGAGGAGGGGCATTCAGTTAAATGGCTTCGCTCCCAGCTTTTCTCTTCTGCACTGGAGCATTGTTGGACAAGAGATTTCCTTTTTTTTTTTTTTTTTTTGCCTGCCAGCGGTAACCCTTGTGCAGTGGCTTAATTTATCTGTATGAGTTCCATTTCTGTGGGGCCAAAGGTTATGAGATTATATTACAAAAAGGGTTAATATGGGTGGTTGAATTATTGAATTAATTTACTGATTAACTCTTGTAAATCTGGCCCTAGAGGTGGCTCACAGCAATCAAGCGCTATGTGAACTGTGCCACCTCTGTAGTTTGCTTTTTAAAATCACCTTGTCCCGTGCCTGAGAAGGTACCATGGACACCAAATTAAATATTAATTCTCTGCAATTCAAATGCATTGTCTTACACTTGTTAATCTTCCTACAGCCAGTTAGATATTACCTGACTAAAAGAAAGGTCTTGGAGTCTATACATATTTAAAAAGCCATTTTATTATGGTCATAACATTTTTCTCGCCATCAGATTTTCTCTCCTCCTTTTTTCCCCTTTAGGTCTTACCAAAGAAAATACAAGTCCAGAAGAGTGCTTTATATAAAAAATGCCTGAGCATACAAAACAGAATATTTATTTAGTTGAATAATTTATCTCTACATCCGCAAACACATTGTAAAGAAGTGTGTTATTTCCAAACCTCAAATAGTAAAGTTGCTTCTGAAAGCCTCGGTCAGCGCATTGCGCAGAGGCAACGGGCAATGGTGGAGGCGAGAGCCCGGCCTCTGTGAAGGGTCATGGAGAGCGGCGGTTGGGACGCTGGCCTTTGGTGCCCGCTCGTCTGCCTTTGACTCTCAGGGTTTCCATTTGCCAGCAGTGTCAGCATAGGCAATTGACTTAATTTCTCTATGTCACAAGTTACCCTGTGTAAATTAGGGCTGACAGTAAAGCTAACTAACTAGGAGGATTTTGAGTATTAAAAATAAACATATATTTAGACAGTGCCTGGCATAGTATATGTTACAGTAAGTGCATGCTATAATGATTTGGTCTTTTTCTCTAACGCATGGTTTTTACTCGACATGAACATTAATAAAAAAAACATGAACATTGGTAAGAGACATCCTGAAGATGGCCTGAGAGGTACACAGCGCCACTCCAAATGGGCTGATTGCTGATTGACCAGTTTAGTTCTTAGTATGGCCCTGGCCTCATGTGAGTTGAGGCTGTAGAGCGGAGTTGTCACAAGTGAGGGCTTTGGAGTAAAATAGGTTAGGGATTAAATCTTAGCTCTACCACTTGTAAACTGGGCAGGTCACTTAGTCCTTCTGAGTCATGGTTTCTTCACCTACGAAGGATCCCTGGGGAAGGATTAAAAGAGGCAAAGTGTGGAAAGCACTTTGCACAGTACCTGGTCCATGGTAAGTGCTCATGAGAAAGGTAGCTTTTTCCTGTGACTGAGTCCTGGGGGTAGATAACCCCAAAGCCTGGACTAGGAAGTGTGGAACATTTTCTCTCTTCATGTTTGTATTTTCCCTGGGTGTAGGAATAAAAAAAATCCTTTGCTAAAATAATGTCTCAAAAAGCTATTGTGTGCTAATGTTAACTTCATGTTGACTTGTTAAATTCAGTTACTCAGGGTAGGTGGGAAACCTTTTGACAAATTAGACCAAATTACAGCTGAAGTGTGAGAACATATTCCAATTCACAGAGAGTACAGAAATTTCACTGTGGAGCTGTGACTGCACATACAATTAAAAAACCTACATTCTTCTAAGTCAACATTTTGATGAAATTTAAAAACTTTTCAAACAGCTGTTTTTTCCCATGGTACAAACTGAGATACAAATTAAGCAATGTAGACATTTAAATGCAAAATCACTATTGCTGATAATTTGCCTCCAATTTTGTACAATAAACTTGTAACTATTGTGAGGTGGGAGCATAATTACATGTGCAGTATTGAATACAGCTGCCTTGGACCTGTCATGTCACTGTTTGCTATTTTAGCTATGTTATATTTTGCATAACACAGGACACCAACAAATATTTATTGCATTTCATATGCAAAGTAGCATGATAAACTCAGAGGAAACTTAAAGTAATGTCTTAGAAACTTGTCTTAAATAAGTGCATTTTTATTTTAACCCCATTCAAATAATTATCCAATAGTGAAAGAAATTCTCTAATGGGACATGATGTCAAAATAAGTGGATCAACAAACTGGTGCATTTACACAATGGAATACTACGCAGCAGAAAGAAAGTAGGAGTTCCTACCTTTTGAGACAGCATGGATGGAACAGGAGAATGTTATGCTAAGTGAAATAAGCCAGTCAGTGCAAAACAAATACCACATGATCTCACCTATAAGAGGAATCTAATGAACAAAATAACGAACAAAATAGAACCACAGACATGGAAACATGGAACAAACTGAAAGTGACCAGAAGGGAGTGGGGAGGGGGATAATGGTGGAAAGAAGGGGAAGGGACTAGACAGAGAACATGTATGAATGACCCGCGGACATGGACAGCAGTGTGGGAATTGACTGTGGGAGCGGGGGTGAGATGGGAAGAGGAGGGCAAAGGAGAAAGAAATTGGGACAACTGTAATAGAATACACATAAAAAAATGATTAAAAAAAACGGATGGAGAAAGTAACTGAGCTTCATCCAGCAGCCTGGGAACTAAGCTCTGGCCCTCTCCTCTTCCTTTGCTTCTGTGGGTACCACCCATTCCTGTCCCAGAAGGTACATCAGCTTCCTCGAGAAACCATCTGGTCGCTCGCATAGGCTCCCTGTGGGCTGCTGGTCATTTGAGATAGACCCTGGTGGCAGATTTTGCTCAGGTAACTTAGGTTGTTCATTGAATGTCAACTAATGATCAGAAGACTTTATTAAAGAGTTTTGATATTGACTGTCTTTTTATTTAAAAAAATATTTATATGAAAACTATTAAAATAAAACATTAAAAAGACTGATCATAAAAAATCAGAAAATTTTATAAACATGAGGAGGTAAATAAGACCCAGGATCACAAATCGATTTGTAAATATTATTAATATCATGGTATATATCTTATTGTAAGAACTTTTAAAAAATATGGTCTGGGAACTAAGAAAACTTGGAATAGCATCATATTTTAAATGAAAAGTGCTGAAACTGAGTGCTCAGGATTAACTGGTCTCCAGTTCCAGCCTCTTCTGCACCCAATTCCCTTTTATTCACACCACTTTGCACATGTTGTTTCCCTTGCCTCACTGTCTCCCACTCAAGTATTTTAAGTTTAAATCTAACTATCGTGATATAATAAGAATAGCAATAATAATACCTATCATTTATTATTAACCAGCTATATACTAGGCTCTATGTTATATTTTCTGATGGTCTATCCTCAAAACTACCATATAAGGCAGGTACCCTCATTTCACAGATTACAAAAAGATAAAATGCTGTGAAGTGATTATCTTGTCCCCAGTCACATGTTAAGTGGCAGACTGGGAGAGTCAAACTCCCCCCTGAGATTTCAGGCCTTCTTCCAACAAGACCCTACTTCTATTCAGAAACCCTACACTCTGGCCCAATAGGTCTATTTACTATTCTTCAAACTTTCCATCAGGATTCTGTGTACTACTATTTCATTACATAAAATTCAGTTAAGTCTTCATTTATCATCCATTTATTCATTTAACGTTTGTTGCGTACCCCTCTACGGCAGGCACTGTGGGGCATTTCTCAGCCTATACTTACTGTTCTCTGATGGACAGATTTTTTTGTTGGCATGTTTTGTCTCCCCAGCTAAATTGTAAAATTGTAGATCCTGGAAAGTCAACGGTTCTCAACTGGGGGGTGGCGCTGTCCCTTTAAGGAATATTGGAACACACGTGACAATCTTTGTTACTGTAATGACTATATGTAATGACTGTAGTGTACATTATAATGAAGTGCCACTGGTATTTACTGCCTGGAGGCTTGAGGTATTAAATTTGCAGAATGTATGGAGTAGTCCTGCACAATGGAGAATTATTCCGCCCCAAGACAATAGTGCCCTCCCCCAGAAACACAGCTGCAGATAGATCTCGGGCAAAGATCTTTCTTGCTTTCTCTCTTTCTTTTTCTTTTTTCTTCTTCAGAGAGAGAAGACACACATACACACACACCGAGAAACATCAGTGTGAGAGAAAACATTGATTGGTTGCCTCCCGAATGCACCCTGACTACAACCTAGGTACGTGCCATTACTGGGAATTGAACCCTCAGCCTTTTGGGGTACAGGATGATGCTCCAACCAACTGAGCCACCTGGCAAAAGCAAACATCTTTCTTTTAATAATGCTCTGGGTCTTTATCAAGTCTGATATCCTACTCGTAGAAAGTGTTGGTCATTTGTAATGATGATGTTCTTTTGATTAACCAAAAGTTTAAGCAAGATTTTTCAGAGAGAGATAGATTCAGTCATGGAGATGCGGAATGTGGTGATTTCTAAGATTGATTTAGATGAAAGAAAATTATGTTTTCTATACAAATAGAAAGCTTCTTCCTATCCATATGTGAAACCCTGAGGCTATAGGGATATAGAAATGCCTTCCTTGATTCATGAAAGACACCCCCTCTCCCCCAATATTTCTATGTATCTCTTAAAATAGGTGGTAGAGTTCACTGCTATTACTAAAGTTATGTCTACTTGTTTTCTAGTCACCAGATCATGAGCCAGGGCCACAGCCCCCCTCAGATTTTTAGGTTTTAAGAAGATTGATAAGGTGCTATGATAAAAAGTAGTTGAGAGAAATTATATCCTCATCTATAGTGGATATTGGTCATTATCATTCAGTTATCCTGTATCTGATCTCCTTATTTTTGGAGAGTCCCTCATCAGGTATAGTCCTGGAAAATCATCTATTTCTATTCGTACTAGTAGGATCTTTTGCCTACAAAGGCAGTGGCAGCATTAAGACACTTGGTAGGAAAAAAAGGAAGATACTGGAGTATTTTAACTCCTTTTTAAGCCTTAGTAAGGTCTTACTAAAAAGGCTATACTTAAATTGAAAAGAGAGAAGGAAAAACACCCCACAGCTTTGCAAAGACAGGTCTTTTATGTAGTAGTCTATAATCCAAAACGGCGTAAGGGCTAACAGGGTTCAGAATCTCTTTCCCAAGCTAAAGTTAGTGCAAGCAAAGGCACGGAAGTAAAAGACTCCACTGAAAATAAGGTGAAAGCTGAGAGGGGCCTGAGTCCCCCAGACTCCCCCGTGTTCCTCCTGCTGTGTGCTCCCTGCTGGGGAGCAGACACAGTACTGCTCTTGTGAAGATGCAGCTGGGCTGGAGCCTTCTCCACAGTCAACTTGGAACTGGACCAAGGCGAAGGGCATCAAATCAAGGGCCATAGCAGATCATTAGAAGAAAAAGAGTCCCTAGTCTTCAAGTCAATGACTTGGCACATTATCTACCTTGGTTTGTTGTCACATTGATTGGTTCAGGGATAGACGCAGGATTAACACCAACTAGAGGTAAGGAGATGTTTCTGGAATCTTCTGGAAAGGGAGCTTTCCTGAGGTTCTGTGGGTGGTACCTAGAAAGCTGTCCTCTGCTGCTGGGCTTAAATAAGGAAGCAGAATGTAGCCTTGGGAGGTACTTGTAACTGTGAGAGAGCTGGAGCCTGAAAAAAATAGGCTATTTCCTACTGTAGCTGAGTGGTCTATCAAGCCTGGCCTAAAGCCTTCATTAATCTATGGACTTTTTAGTTAAGTGAGCTAATAAATCACTTTGCTATTCAATCCAGGCCAAACCAAATTTTCTTTTAGTTGCAATAGATATTATCAAAAGTAATATATCTTTTTCTCAGTCAACTGACTTAGAAGCTTGGCCTTTTGTTGTTTGAGAATTTGCAAGGTCTATACTAATATTACCAAAGCTGGTTTATGACAAGTCTTGTCAATGAGAAATTCTTGTAAGTGCTGAATATCTAACACTAGGTCCCACCTTTTCCCAAGAATTCAACTTCATCTCATTAAGACCTGAAAGGTTCTTGCAGATATCGCTAAGACCATTCCTTCCACCTGTATGGTTACCCCAGTCAACTCTGTCAGTAATGTAATCTAAGGTGCTTCTGGGACAGAGCATTTTCCAAAGATTTGCCTTCAGTCTTCCCACCTTTAATGAGAACTTTTGTCACCATTTCTTCTAGGAGCCCTTAGTGAAGTCACCAGGACAATCAGCATATTCGATGTTTCTCTTCATTTTCATTGGGGAAGATTTGGAGCTAACAAAAATTTTTAATGCAAATATCACCAAAGCTGGTATGCACTTTCCTCAGAAGACAAGATTTACATTATTGCACCAAATAGGATATTTATATTGGCAAAATTGCTATAAAAACCTTGTTCTAAAAAATGGTGCCAGATTGCTCTTTAATGTGGTTAGTAAATTGCAAGGAACCTGCTCATTTAAAAATCCTCCAATTAATCAAATCATGACTGGATTTCATTACTTATGACCAAAGAGGTTATAAGGGCACTGGGCCATTTCCTCTTTCAAGCAGCTGCCTGTCTGAGGGCCAAACCCTCCATATTTACTTAGCAGAGTGAGAGGTCCTAATATGCTGGTTCATGTGGAAAAACAACTTACCTCACAAAGAGGTCTCAGGCAAGAGCAGTAACATCCAGAGGCTATATAAACGTTATTTGGAGTATGGAATTAAGGACGGAACCTCTTGACTCATCTCTATGTCTTTTGTGAAATTTCCACCTCATTGCTTACATTTGAAAATCCTAAACTTAGGTCTAACCTAAAGAAGAGAACCACTGCAAGTTGTGGCGCGTGCCTGTTACTCTAGTGGAAATTCTTTGGCAGGGAGGTGATGTTCCCTCTTAACCCTAAGAGACACAAGAACACGCCACTGATGCTATTTGCTCTCTTTTTGGGATTCAATAAAGTTAGTGTTTATTCAATGATTTAAAAATGGCCTGATGAGATTACGCTTTGGAGTAGGTCATCTGTATGCATAAAGGAAATGCATTTTGCTTTGACACCTCTTCTTCTGCTCCGAAATTATGATCTGTGCCCTAGGCTATGAAACATCAGTGCACAAAATTATTCACAAAGGGTTTATGGTTCAAGTGGTAAATCCAAGCATTTGCAAAATGTTGATCCAAGTGAGTCAGCACAGAAAGCTTGATCTTTCAGTTTGATGAAAATGTAATTTTATGGATGTCAAGTTGAAGTTCAAAAGTGACATATCGTGTCACACAGATAAATAGTTTTGCCAAAAGCAATGCCATAATTCATAAGCACTTGTCTGGCCAATAGTAACTATCAGGCTGATTAAGCAAAGTGCTTGCTAATAAATGCAGACTTTATCCCCTATTATGCAGTAGTCTTTATGAATAATAGTTACCCTATTTAAGCACGAAATTAGTGCTGCAAGTCAATGTCGAGCATAGAAATACTTACAGACGTGCTCTTCTTTTGACCTCGCAAAGATTAATTTCAGAACAATACCAAACAATAGAGTATGAGTATCTGGTATGCTTTCCCTCCTTGGTTACTCGCAGACCAATGGGATAAAATGCTGGGGGCAAAATAAATGTCAAGACAATCATTAAAAAATTAGATGTTTTTCTTGATGTGCCTTTAGTGCTGAGGAGGAAACAGTACATAAATAACCTTCCTTCGTTACGTTCCAGCCCCTGTCGGCTTTCTGTCAGATCTCAGGTGGTCCCCCCTTTCCTGGCCCTCAGGCCCAGCAGCCAGCGCAGTCACCTTGGACTTCCTGCAGCTCTGGAAGCCCCATTGTGTTCTTCTATTTTTGTGCCCTGCAAACTCTGCATGGCTGTTATGCCTGGTGTGGCCATCTCTCCCACTCTTCTTCTGGAACTTCTGTTCCTCTCTCAATACAACTCAGTTTCTGCCTTTTGAAAACATCTCTAACTTGCCAGGTAGAACAGCTCATTCGTCTCTGGTAACTTGATTACACTGTTACAACCACCATCACTTTGAATTAGGGAATTGTCTTCTTACCACCGTCATTACTTGGAATGAGGGGACTGTCTCCCCTACTACACTGTCTGTGGACGGGGTTCAGGTATTTTATTTTTTGTATTTATAGTGCCCTGCACAGTGAGTGGTACATACTAAGTAGTGAATGAATAATTGAGCCTTAAATACAGCGGTGATTTGGAGTGTTGAGCAGAGGGGCATTACAGGAAAGCAAGATCCTGAGAAGTTGCCTCTTTCGAGTCTCCACACAAAATTTAACTTGGTCCAAAATCTTTCCCAGAATAGCAACCTGCCTGCTCCCTAATTTGACAGCAGTCATCCCTTTATTTGTCATTCTCTTAGCCCCTAGACTCTTTGTAACCACTAATTTTCCCTTGTAGATATACTACTTTGCATTTTTAATGGCCTCTTATTAATAATTTTGCCTTCTTAGGCAAATTCTTAGGCCTCCTTAATAAAAAACCTTGCCTTATACTGAATTCCCTGTTTTACCTTCTTTTCCCCACTAACTCATGCTCCTGCTCGTAGAAGGAACCGTGTACCCGCTGTTGAAGAGACGAAATCAAGGAGCTTATCTGGTATATGAAATTATTTTTTTTTATTTTCTTCTCTCATCTCATTATTCAACAAGAAATAAAAGTGGTAGTCTGGCTCTGGCTGGGTAGTTTAGTTGGTTAGAACGTCATCCTGATACGCCAAGGCTGCGGGTTTGATCCCTGGTCAGGGCACATACAAGAATCAGCCAATGATGCATAAATAAGTGGAATAACAAATCTGTGCTTCTCTTTCTCTTTCTTTCTCCCTCTCTCTCTGTAAAATAAATAAAAATTAAAAAATTGATAGTCCATACACCTTTAATTTTAAAAAGTTGATTTATATTAAAAAAATAATATGGTCATTATCCTGAATTTATAAGGAAAGTTGCTCTTTGAATTTCCAGGGAAAGTAAAGGTCAACCCATAAATAATTAAGTATATTAATATTGGCTATTTCTGCCAGTCATAAAACAGAGTGGAAATGTGTATATTTTCTGTGGAAAGAGCTTTTGATCACAAATCACTCTTTTTCAGACATCCTTGACAAATTGATAGCAAGGACATTTTTGAAAAACGGATTTGCTGATCTTTAAAGATTTTGTTTGGCGCACATCTTGAAATGATACAGGTGACTTTCTTAGTTCCTAAATGACTTGACCTTTGAAAGTGTGCGATAGCTGGTGAGAAAGGAAAGGGCCACTGTAATGTCATCGTCAGAAAAATTATTTCTTTGAATTGAGGCAATTTGATATTAGTGCATTTCCCTGCACGCTGAAAATGCGTATTTATGCATTGAATAGCAGATGTGGTGCCAACCTGAGGCTTTCTCACAAACAACAGTAGAGATGCTCCTGGAGTACCAGACATCTGTCGCGGGGGAGGCTCCCGGTTCACAACACAGGCTGCGCCCTTGCCCTTTGTGTCTGCTAAGTAAGTGACGGTGAAAGCTTCCCTCCCTGGCTTAAGGCATCTCTTAAGTAGTCCTAGTCCTCTGACCTTGATTTCAACCCTTTGAAGTTCATACAAATATGTTTTTGGGGGTGGTAATCGTTCAAATAGATTATATGGAAGTGTTTCCACTTTAAGAGCATAATTCTGTTATCCTGCCTTTACTAATTAACTCCACCACACGTGCCACAAATATTCCACTGGATTATTAAGCTCTAGGCTGGGCTATTTTGGTGATGACTATAACACATTTATAATTTTGAGACAGATCTAGCTTATTGCTAAATTCACTTGTCTCTCACAAGAATATTACCTGATACTTTACTGTGAATGTGGATATATACTTAGAAGGACCTTTCAGTTTCAAGTGCTTTATCCTCTCTGTGACCTGCATTTTGCTATCAGTTAAAGGAATGTTATATTTTGATTAATGGTCAACGTGTTGACCTGGCCTCATTTTTATTTCCAGAGAATATTATGAGGGAGATTTAACTTTTTTCTTTGCAAAATTTGTCTTCAAACAATCTTCTGTTATTTGAAAAACCCCATGTGTAGATTTTATCCAACCAAGCACTTGATTAGGGTGTAGATTATACAAGAAGTGGAATCGAAATAGCTCAATTTGTCATGTTTTTATTTTTATTTTTGTTGTTGGGGGTTTTTAAAAGTGGTTTTAATTCCATTTGTATTCAGAATAATTTTTCCTGACATGCCTCCTTTCCTTATGTGTTTTGGTAAGTTGTTCTTTCTCACAAAATTTGAAACCACTCAGTTTCATTCCAGAACTATATTTTATATTATGAACTTTATCCCATTGATTAGAGCATGAATTCCAGGCTCTCTGGGCTGATCCATGAGCCAACCCTTTTGATCAGATGGGAATAGTGCCCTGCTGTGAAATCAGTGTCTCCACTCATTTGGAGGTCTCTCCCAGTGTCACCTCCAGATTAAGCCTGTCCCAAGTCTTCAGTGACCTACCGCAGACCCTACTAGCAAAAAGGTAATCAGGAAGCATATTGCATCTAGTGGGAATACAGTGATTTTACCAATCACTCAAATCTGTCCAAAGATAGTGGTAAACTCTTTCGCGTGATTTCTCCTCCATTCAGAAGGAAACCAAAGTAAATGAAATGTAAAGGAAATGTATGCACAGACACCAAAAACCCAAGTAAATGGACACTTAAAGAAGTTAAAGGAGCTTGTTTAGTTAAATCCTCATAGTTAAAAAGTGCCTACTTGGATTTAGTACCTTAAGAGATCAAGTTCAAAGACATGGTTTTTGGCCTGCCTGGGTGGCTCAGCTGGTTGGAACATCATACTGTACATCAGTAGGTTGCGGGTTCAATTCCAGGTCCAGGCACATACCTAAGTTATGGTTTTGATCCCTGGTTAGGGTGTGTTTTTCTCTCTCTCTCTCTTCCCCTTCCTCTTTCTCTAAAATCAATAAACACATCCTTGGGTAAGAATTAAAAAAAAAAGACATGGTTTTTGTCATTTGTGGGTTATTAATATGTAAACAGGCATGTAAAAATTTGCTAAAAATTAAATAATGTTGAACAAATAGAGTAATAAATATTCATATTTTACTAATAATGGTGAGTGATAGGCCAATATTATTAACATCTACAGCATAAAAATGCTTTAGAAATTTTTTTCTCCAGTGTGGCTTTAGAATTCTGTTTGTTAGCTTTAACCCGGACGTGATGAAAATTCATTATACCAACTGTATCACGGTTTACGCCTGACTTCATTTGTATTTAATGTAGGTTTATGTAGTATCTATAACATGTCAGGCACTATTCTGAGCCCATTCCAAGTAGTAATTCATTTAATCCTCGTAACAACTCTGGAGGTAGGCGCCACTGTTGTTTCTCTTTCCCCGCATGGGGAAACTGAGGCACACAGCAGTTACGCAAGTTGCCCAGGTCACTCATCGTGTTAGGGGCAGATCCAACACTGAACCCAGACATTCTGGTGTTCAGGAGACCAAAACTTAACTAAATGCTCTGCTACTTGAGGTTTCAGAGGCATTTCGAAAGGATGAGTTCCAAAACCGATGTGGCCGACACTGTGCGTCGTTGAGGTTGATGTCAATGACCTCAGCGTGACCTCAATAGCTCCGTGACCTCTTAGAAAGACTGCGCTGATTTGGCTGTTTTCCTCTTATTGAAAAAATCCGCTTTATGCCTATTTGGATATGGCGCATAGTTGCATTCCATTTATTATATAAACTGTTCGAGATACTGACCACCTTAGTTGTTAATGTAAAATGCAAACCAAATAAAAGTCTTGTTAATTGGAACACATTTTTGACACAAACAATAATAATAAATATAGAAGATTATTATTGGCAATTATCACTGACCGTCTCCCCATGTGTAAAACGTGGTTATTGGGTAGATAATCTTTAAACTGTCCTATTCAGAACTAACACTACACTAGCTTATAATTCTATACACAAATAATTTGCAGATCAGTTTTCTATATTGTCAACCTTAATGCACAGTCTTCTTCAGCTGCTACCTATATTTAGAATTCTTATCCATCCCTCTCCATCTCCAGGGGAGGGGACAAAACTAGGTTCAGTCATGAGTATGCAAAACTCAGTTTATTCTCATATTTATTATGTTATTTTCCATACAAAAAACTGTAAACCTACTTTTGTCCTACCCTGTATATTTATAATTTAAACTCGCACACACACACACACACACACACACACACACACACACACCTCTTTCTCTCTTTAATGGTTTCCAATCACTTTCAGGATTAAGTTGAAGCTCCTTGGCTTGGCTCGCAAAGCCCACCATGATCTTCCCTTTCCCACCCCTCCAGTCTCTTCTCTTCTCGTAATTCTTCGTCTTGTGCCTTACAAACTACTTACTGTTCCATCAAAATGGGTGTTTTGATACAGGTCTCTGCCTTTTAACATTATTCCCCCTTCCTAGAAACTTTTTCCCATTTCTTTCCATCTAATAAACTTAATATCTCAAGAGTCAATTAACTTCTTTAGGAGGCCTTCTTTGGCTTCCCTCTCCCCCTCCTATCCCTAGAATGAACCAGGGGCCCATCCTTTGTGCCTTGTTAAGACCTTGTGTGCCCCTTCTTTGCACCTGCCACATTCCATGGCAGTCACTGGCTCTCTTGCTTGTCTTCCCCATTGGACTGTGGTTGGAACAGAGACCTAATATTTCAGCTGACTCCAACAGCGACTAAAACTGTGACCTCCTGTCCGTGCCTGAATCTTGCTGAGAATCAGCTTTTTCATCCTTAAAGTGGGAATTCTACTACTGGCTCTGCCTACCTGGCTGAGCCATAGTGGGATATAGGAAATATGTGTAGCTGTTCCTGTTTGACTGTCACGAAGTCCTACGCACTTTTATTGGCTCTTTTATATTTACCACTAGAGAAGATGGTTATGGAATTCACCTACTGTGCTGTTACATAAAGAATATTGCTTAATTTTAAGACTTAAAAAAATATCTAGCAAACCAATCAGGAGAGATTAAATTTGTCTCTAGTATCAGGTTGTCAGACGGAAAAAAAAAAAATTAAAGATTTAAATCAAAAGTAGGTCAAAGCTTAGCCCTGTAACAGGCAATAGGACTTTAGTGATAAGGCTACTGTAGCTATTTTTCTTGCACTGAATTTGCTAAAAGCAATCTCTTGTTTTTAACCCAAGTAGACAGCCCTGGTCCCCCAGGGGTTCATTAGCCTGGTGTTCGAAGGCAGTCTCTTTCTTGTTAGTTGTCTGCAGCATGAAGGCACAACAGATGGGGAAGGTTCAGCCTCACCTTTGTGGTTAATACTTATAATCTTATTAAAGGCTAAAGAAATACATGATCAGCTGACTCCTCGTATCGCTAAAAGCTGATTTACCAGCAATCACATCAAATGTTTACCTTGCCCTAAGCTACCAGTAATTACAGCTGATATTGTTTAGGCTCAAACAAACACAGAGTAATGAATTTCTGCTAATTATGAGGTACTGATGAAAAATATGACTGGCCCACTCCCAGAGTATCCTGGGCATCCCAGCTTTCTGCAAGAGGGAAAAACGTTCATTGATATGAATATACTCAGTGTACTGGAAAGCACTTCAGTGGTGTCAACCAGAAGTAATTACTGGCATGTCTGGGAAAGTGATTAAAATGGTTTAAAATTAAGATTTTGGTTTGCTATAGTTATTTCTATGCAAATATGCCACATTTTTCAACTGACATGGGTGTCTTAATTAAAAACAGGCTAAAGTTTTAGAATAACAAGAGATTTTTAAATTCTGCCAAACCTCACACTATAAAAAATAATGGTTCCAACCTTAGCTTGCAAATGAAAGTAATCTTTCTCCTTGTTGTAGCTCTTATTGGGCTTTTTAAAGTTACACTGTGGACTATTATTGCATCAAGATTTCAGACACTTCACTTTGTGGTCAGCCCTTCTGTTCAAAGGGGGAAGAGGGAGTCTCCTGTCTGCCTGCCCCCTCAGTGGGAGTCAGATGGTGTCTTTTGATATTTCTCCTCCAGTTGGCATCAGCAAGGGACCTCCAAAGAGGACTGATTTTTTTCACTTCCTATTTCGAGGGAGAAAGGAAAGAGTACAGAAACCTACAGTGGACTCAGACCCTAGACCACACTTCGAGGTCCTCCTTTTTTTTTTTTTTTTTGCATTTCCTGTTTCTGTTTCTCTTAACTCTCTAATTTAATGAGATATGGAGTATACAAAAGGCATGTCAGGGACCCTTTAATGCTCTATAGTTCTTCCAGGTCCACCTGAGAAATCAATTATAAACAAAGGCTTTTTAAGATGGTCACAGACCCAACAGGTAACACTTGCTTTCTCATTTCATCCCCCCTCCTCCTCCTTTTGGGACCTTCTGAGTTCTGTGTTCTCTCAGTGGTTATCTTAGCTATGTTAATTTGCATACTTAAAGTCCATCATTGTATAGATAGCATTTGTATTACATCAAAATGCTTTCAGTGGCTTAAACCAAGGCCAAAGTAATGTGACAATTTTAGGAGATAAAAAAAATTCTGCTCTGGCTGGTGTAGCTCAGTGGATTGAGCGCGGGTCTGCAAACCAAAGGGTCGCTGATTTGATTCCCCAGTCAGGGCACATGCCTGGATTGCAGGTCAGGTCCCCAGTAGGGGGCGCGCGAGAGGTAACCACACATTGATGTTTCCTCTGTCCCTTCCCCTCTCTCTAAAAATAAATAAATGAAATTAAAAAAAATTATAGGAGTTGTTGTAAGATCAATAGGTAATAATAATTTAAAAAATTAATAGGTAAGGTATAGGGCCAGGGTTATTTTTTAAAAAAAATTACACTAGAGAGAACTAATAATCTGTATTCCCTCTTCAGTCTTTTTTCCTCCCTATGTACACAGCCCCTGGGTAAACTTGGTAATTCCCAGGACCTCAGTTATGCTACCACCTTCCAAAGTCACTTTTTCCAGTCCAGGCCTCTCTTGTGGGACTCAGACCCGCGTCTGCTGGAGACTGCCACCTCAATGTCCATGTGTCTAGAACCGCATTTCTTCCTCATCTATGCTTCCCTTGGGCCAAGCGCCAACCTGCTCACACCCTGAATTCTTAACCTAGCATCTAACCAGCTGCTAGAGTCAGAAACCAGAGAACTATCCCTGACCATTCAAGAGTCCTCATTTCCCATTTCTCGAAGTTCTGCTCTTTTTGTGCCTAACCATCTCTAAGTTTTTGTCCCCTGTCTCTCCAATACTCCTTCCCCTGCCCCCAACCAGCACTGTTTTTTGTCCATGTTTTATCATCTTGCTCAGGCTAATAGCCTCCTAACTCCTATCCCTGAATTTCCTTCCTCCAATCTCTGCATCACTTCTTTCTTTACATTGTCTTTATGCTTCTTGCCTGATTAAGATTCTTCTCTGATTATCTATTGCCTACAGGCAAAATTGAAGCTTCCAACCATGACGGTGTGGGCATCACATTGTGCCTTCCCCATCCCTAGCATCCACTCACTCCTCTAGTATCAGTAACACTCTTACTGATTCTGTCTTTTTTAAAATTAAAGCCAAAAAGAGTCAGTAATACTGGTCTTTATTTAAAATTTTGGTAAGTTGTTCACAGATTTCTTTGTTTCCATTTTGAATTTTTAAAATATTGCATTAAAATATTATTTATCTAGATTATGAGCTTTTGAGTGTCCCTTACATTTTGTGCCTCCCTCACTTTACCCTACTCTGGCCCTGGGGTGTGATCCTGGTTCTAGAAATTTCCATGCGAAGTTAGAGAATGAAGCCAACCCAGCAGAAGGTTGGGGAAAACCTGAGCTCTAATGACCACATTTGAACCCAACTGTGCCTAAATCCTATGCCCGGATTGTTCAGTTTTGTGAAACAATAAATTCCCTCCTTTTTTGCTTAAACCAGTTGGAATTGGGTCTTTTTTCATGAACTGTAGAAAAGCTCTTGAATAATAAATGAGGAATACATGGCTCTTTATGACATGGCCCCTCCTTTTACTTGTCAAGCCTCATCCCCTTATTATTTCTATGAACATCCTGTGCCTCTGTCACTCTGTATAACATGCTGTTCCCAAAACACACTCTGCCTTTTTGTGCTATGTTCCTCTGTGCACGGGGTTCCCTCTTCCTGGAACATTCTTTCCTACCTGGCTTATCTGCTGAAAATCCACTCATTCTGTAATACAAAGTTGAACTCTCAGCTCTGGTATGTCTGAATTACATCTATGGTTATTTTCTTTGTTCCAGGCTTTGTTTTTCTTCAAACTTTCAAATATATGAAATAACAACTTATCCAGTTGCAACACTGTTAAATTCTCTACCCGGTCTACTCTGCTTTGCCGTGTTAGAATTTTCATTCCAAAATGATCTCCAATAAAATATAATGCAACTTAATTGCGGACATGAAAAACTTGGAGCACTCCAATAGTAAGTAGTGCTAAATTCTAGGTGTCTCTTCAGAGATGCCCCTCATGCCTCTCCCTACACCCTCTTAATACACACTGGCCCAATAATGAAAGTTTTCTTCTTATAAAATAAATATGGCATTTAATAATATAGGTGATGCATGCTAGGTTTTCTATATCTTAGCCAGTCCGAAAAGCCTCATAATCATGAAGAGAAAATGAACAAAGGAAATAGTTTAGCAGACCCTATAACTTCTGAGATTTAAGCACCCTCTTCCATGGCATTTTTTGGCACATGAATTCAGTTAAACACACCGTCAGCTCTTTGGGACAGCATTTCCCCTTCCATCATCTGTGTTACAATACACGAGCCACAGCTTCTGAACATATGCTATCTCAGCTGCTATATGAGGAAAAGAGCCATCTCTTTACAAGGTTCAAGCCCAACATACTATCCCAAATATAATGAATCCATCTTCTTTCCCATAGTTACTACATTTTGCACTTCAATTTCTTAAGCAATAGGAAGAAGGGTAATGAAAACATAAAAGAAAAAAAGCAATCCTGACACGAAGGTCTTTCCAGAGTTCTCAGAGACTGCCGTTTGGAGGTCAGAATTTCTGCTAAAGATGCACACGCTCAATCATTCAAGGGTCCCAGTTCCCGGTTGTGCTCGAAGGCATCCTGGGCCCCGATCTGTGAAGACTCCTGACCCTTTCCCAGAGCCTCCATCATCACCCCAGGTAATGAATATGGGGGAAGGCAGGTTCTACCTTGATTATGACATTGGAATTGACTTCTGGAAAGGTGAGGTGGGGAGAAGGGGACAGGGTTCACCGTAGGGAAAATTTTGAAGCAGACCTCTTCCCAGGTACCTCTGTGTCCCTGTTTCTTTGCCACTCCCTCTCATAGGATCCCCTTTACCCCATCCTCTCACGCTGTCCCCCACATGTGAAAGACCTCTGTTTCAGGCTTCTCTCAAACCTGCTTTCCTCAAAGAACCCTGCGTTCCAAAATCACTTCCTTTCCTTTCTGGAGCAGCCATGCCCATTACTGCTGGAGACTCAGGGATCATCTTGCCAATCCACTACTGTTTTCCATTTGGGGTAATATTTGCTCTGTTTTTCATCTCTTTATCAGAGTAAGAACGTGGGTCAATGTTGCATTTTATAAAATTGCTGGTTGATGTTGAATTTTATAAAATAATTTTCCTGCATTTTTAAAGATGGTCATGTAGTATTTCCCTTTTAATTCATTATATTATAGATTATATTTATGGATTTTCTAATATTAAGCCCTCCTTGTAGATTGGGAAAACCCTAAGTTGGCAATGGTATATTGGAGTTTATATTGGAAATATTGCTCTGTTGTGTTGTATCCAGTGTTATCCAATTTTTTTTGTTCCTTTTTATGTTGATTGCTCTTTCTCTAAGATTTAGAATATTCTCTTTGTTTTTGACCTTCTTAAATTGCACTTTTTTTTTCTTTTTAAAATATTTTCTCATTGGTCCCTTATAGCACTTTCAATCTAAAGTCTTTTCTTTATGTCAGGAAGTTTATTTTCATTTTTTCCAAGTATTTCTAATCAACTTAAAATTTTTATCTTTGAAATTTCAAACATACACAAAAATAATTCTCTTTATTTTTATATTTTTCCTTGTCTGTAATTTCTACTATCTGGATACCAGCACTTCTACTTCTATCCTCCATCTTTCTTAGGTTTCATTTTATATTTTCTATTTCTTTGTCCTTTCTTTCTTTTGGGAGGTTGCTACAATTTGTTCTTTCAGTTCTCTGATTTGAGCCCTGGAAGTTTCCATTCTTCCACCTATTTCTTCTGTTGCATTCTTTATTTCATTGTTGTCTATTTTATACTTCCTCTTTCTTCTTGGTGTTGTGCTTCCTCCTCACCCACAAAACGACTCCCCAGGTCAGAGTTTGCCCTTTGTCCTCCCCAAGTAGACGCAACCTTGGGGCGCTCTCCTTCCCTGGTTATTCACCGGCCCTGGAGCCTGGATGGGAGCAAGGACGGAGAAGCAACTTTCCAGGGCTAGTTAGTCCTCAGCTTTTCATATAAGCAGGGTTTTCATTCTGCCCTGACTTTGCTCTGGAGGTCGCCTGGACCAGGTGTCGGGCAGCACAACGCAAGCATCTATGTTTACCAGGTTTTCACACACATAAGCCTGTTTTCACTATTTGATAGACAGCTGACCCACTGGAAACCCATTAGGCCAAGGGGGAACATCTTATGGAACAATCAAAAGAAAGCTTAAGTTTGTTTTATCGGATATCTGAGTTACAGACAGAGGGCTTTATTTAGAAGCAGGATTTCTCCATCAACAGCAGCAGCCCGTTATCGAGTGCATCCCAGGTGACCGGTGCTATGTTAATAAGGTCTCTCTGTTTTTCTCTGGACTCTAGATATTCCACAGCTTTAACATGATAATAAACTATACTTTGAGTTGTCGTCAGATTATTTAATTTGAGGAAGTACTTCAGCCATTATGGTTGACCACTTCTCCGAGTAGAAGTTGATTTTATAGTCTTAACTCTCAGAGGGAGATCTTATTTCTTTTATTTTCAAGTACTCAGGAGATAGATTTCTGTAGTCCTCCAGTATCAATAAGAGATTAATGAATAAAATGTAAATATAATTACATAACTTAATTAAGAAAGCATATATACTGTGATGATAATGTCCTATAAATATTAATTCTAGTTTGACGAACTATGTGAGCAAAGGCACATGTAAGAGAAAAAATGCAAACATTTATTGAGCTTTTATTAGCATTGATAATTTAGCCAGCCTGCTGTGGCATAGTTCTACCAAAGATTTGTAGCTGGTGCTTGTTCTGATTGGTGGGTGACCACGCCATACTCATGGTAAAATATTTTCAATGCCATCCCTGGCTTCTACCAGGTTCTGGGAGCACTGCTCTGGGTGCTTTCACGGATTAGTTGGTGAAATCTGAAAATATTCAATTCTATTTTATCCTACAGAACTGATGGATAAACCTCTGGCACTTTTGAAAGTTTATCATCTACTCAAAACCTAAAGTAGTTTGAAGATCCAAAAAGTTAGAGACAAATGTGTACATTCACGGCATGTGTGTGTGTGTGTGTGTGTGTTCATAGGAGTACAAAATACATGGTAGATTTAAATGAAGCCTAAAGCTCGAAGTGACCCTCAGAGAACACACAAGTCATCTCTCTGTCTATGCTCCTGACACAGAGTTCTAAAACCCTTGTCATTTCCTGAGTTGTTGGGGTATTAGGGGCATCTTATACAGACCTTCTAAATTCCTTGGAAATTCTTGGATAATAAGAATGTCTTTTGTTCTGATAAGGTGAGTCTTGGTGGGCTTTTGGATAGCTTTAGGATGAGGGCTGGTCACCCAAGACCAGGTCAAAATTAGAAGCTGAGGACTTTTAGCCCATTCCTCATCCTCTGGGGAGGTGAGGGACTGGAGATTGAGTTAATAATTGATCATGGCCAAGTGAAGAAGCTTCCGTAAAAATTGCTAAACCCTAAACTATTGGGTTAAGAGAGCTTCCAGGTTGATGAAAGTATCCACTGACTGTGAGGGTGGCGCACTCCAACTCCATGGGGACAGAAGCTCCCTTCCAGACCTCACCCTATTTTACCTCTTCATCTGGGTGTTCATTTGTGTATCTTGTAATGCCATTTGTAATAAACCAGTGAACATAAGAAATGTGTTTCCCTGAGTTCTGTGAGCTATTATAGCAAATTATTGACCCAGAAGGGGTTGTGGGTACTCCTGACTTGTGGCTAAGTCAGGTAGAAGTGCGGGTACCATGGGAACACTTGAGACTGGTATCTGAGGTGGGGGGTAGTCTTATGGGACTGAGCCTTTGACCCGTGGGGTCTGAGGTAACTCAGGGTGGTTAGTGTCAGAATTAAATGAAATTAAATTGTAGGACATTCAATTGGTGTCTGCAGAGGACAACAGAGTATCTGGGTGTAGAACACTTGCACATTTGTGTCAAAAGTGTTGTGAATAGAGAAACCAATTTCTTTTACCACCTTAGGTTCAAAATACTTGAGAGATTGACATCCTACTTGGAGACCCATTAAGAAGCATTATTTTATATCCAGACTCATCTTTCTTGCTGAACTCTTTCATTTAAAGTACATTCAAGATATATAGTGAAATTTACATTTTGGATCCTAAGCTCTGGAAACAAGATTGGCATTTGGTTGCACAAGAATATTCCCCATTAATTTACAATGCAAAACCTGTCATCTAACCTAAATACAGTATTCAAAACAAGAAATCAGATTTTTAGAGACAGTAAGGATGGGTTGTACCATGTAGTAGAATTGCTTGACAACTTCTCTGTTTTCTCTAAAAATAAAACAGCCTTCCCACCATCAAGAAAGCTTCCTGGGGGGTGGTGATGGTGGGTGATAATAGCCATAGCTATATTTAAAATTACAGTTGATGTAGTTATTTTTATCAAATTGAAGTTAAGGTATACATTTGTTCATTTAAGTTGTCCTCATGTTATTGGAATTAGATGATTAGCTTTTCAAAACATGGGAGACAGATACAGTTTAGGTGGCCTTAAGGGGAAATCACTATGTGAAGGAAACAATGTCACTTGAACTGATGTGTGAATTAGTGCAGACAAACATCCCTTCCCCAACACAGTTTACTGAATTGAAGAGGGTAACTAGGGGTAATGAGTCCAGATGTTCTTATCAATATCATAATTATTTTTACAATAATTTATAAACATAATATATGGTCACCATAAAAGTTAAAACACTATAAGGGTGTATAAAGTAAAATCAAAAGTGAGCCCTACCTCACTTTCATTCCATTACTTGTGAGGGAACTGCTGTTAATATCATTTGGCACATATCATTTCAGCTCATTTTCTATGAACTTGTAAATTAGGTGCCCACTTATCAGTATGAATATATTTATGTATTCATATTTTATTTGTATAAAATAAAATTATTTTATATGATATATTTAGTATATCTTCATTTATATTAAATATGATAAAAACATATGTAGGTTGGTTTTCAATCTACTTGACCTCAGAAAAGTCAGGCGTTCCTGAGAGACAGAAAACAAATAGACGAGTTCTGTAACTGTCCAGTTTATTGCCTATTCGAATCTAGCCTGTTGTGCTAACGATATGCATATAAATATTGAAGCTACTAGAAGGACGCTGTAGACCCTGAGACAGAAGATAACTACTAAGAAGGGCTCCTGATGGCTAAAGGGGCTCACATTTAAATGCAGAGCCCAGCAGCCATTTTTAAATAGGGGCCTCTCATGCAAACTGTGCTTCAGGAAGAAACTTGCACTAAACTGCTTGCCTGCGCTGTGTTCCTGGTGACCCAGCCAACCCTGTAAAGCAGTTTCTGGAATTGTATTTCAACCAAGAGGACTGAGGCTTTTCCTTTCCAATCAGAGTCGCATAGCTATATACCCACCAGCATTTTCACTGATGAATCAGAGTAGATCCATTCTGATCAATCAGGAGAGTGCCTTTTGGACTACTCAAACTGTAAGGATTTAGAGTTCTCATTTGCATGAAGGTGGACCAATCAGGGACAAAGGGCGGGGCTTCTCTCTATTTAAGTCAGCTTCCCTCTGGCTTGGGGAGTGTACTTTCCTTTTCCACCAAAGACTGAAACCGTCCTTTCCCTGGGTGGGACAGAAATACCAAACATGTTTCACCAGAACCAGAGTGAAGCAGAGCGCCCCAGTGTAGAGCAGACCTGCCTAGCTGGAGAGGGGCCTCACCCCAGGGCTGCCTCGGCTCAGGGCCACCTCACAGCTGTGTTGTTCTACTACTGTGCTGTTTCATAATTGGGCTGTAACACCATCGAGCTATTACACAGCCATGCCGTGTCACAATTGAGCTGTTTGCATAATTGAACCGTTGTGCCAACAACCACTGGCTGACCATGCAAGAATAATTTTATAATATTGAATGGAGAAGGCATGGCCTGGCCTTAGCATGACATGGAAAGCAGAGGCATTAGAAGATAATTTAAGAAGATAATTTAAAACTTCCTTAGGGTGAAGAATTTTGCAAGAATAAAAGCAGTTTTGAGCCAAACACTGCAGCTTGGGGCTCACCTCGAGATGCTTTAGGTCTCAGATCTAGGCTCTCTTCTCCTCTTAGTTAGTTCCATGACTTTAAACACCATGTATGTGCTGATGGCCCTCAAATTTAGGTACACTTCCAGTCCAAGTTGTGTGTATTATCTACTTGGCACTCATCTTAGGCACTTGGATAAATTACAGCCATATAAGAAGCATCTATTTCGGGCATTAACGTACCCGAAATGCCTGATCCCTGTTTTCTTGCCCCCATTTCTAAATCTTTCCTCCTCCATCCCATTCCATCTTTATTTGAGTAAATGATACACTATCGACCGAGTTGCTCAACTGAACTATCTAGTGGTCGTTATTGATTCCTCTCTCTCCTCACACCCCATAGTCAAGCCTGTTATCAGCAAGTCCTATTGGTTTTACCTTGAAGATGTACCCTAAATCCAATCCCGTTTTTTTTCTGTCTTTGCTGTCCAAGTAGCATCTTCACATAGTTGGACTGCAGTCATAGCATCTGATTGGTGTCTGGACTTCTGCTCTCTTGCTCCGTTATCCATTCTACATGGAGCAACCAGACTAATGGTCTTGGTGTTAATTCAAGTCACTCTACTTGCTTAAAAACTTTCAGTGACTTCTCATTGGTCATCTTCAGATACCATTTGTCCATCTGCTGTCTTTGAAAATTTGTTGTCACGCCTTAGCTGGGGTTATTTCCTATTCTGTTAACTTTGTCTCAGCCTCCTTTTATACCTTTTTAGTCCTTGGCAGTCTTTTTCCTGGGATTTAGCAGAAAGGGGCATATAGGAGGGCCTGTTTTCAATTCACCATGTTTATCCAGTCCCTTGATTTTCATCTTATTGCAGCGTATTCCCCACAAATACCTGGACAATAGGAGCTTTGTTTTGCTTATTATTTTGCATCAGGCTTCTTATAGTGCTTGGCGTAGCATGGGGGCTTAAAAGTATTTGTTGAACGAATGGATAAAGAAATTTCATAGGTGTGGTTACCTTTATAGGTGTGATGAATTTTTAAAAAAACGTTATAGAGATAAAATTCACATAGCCTAGAATTCACCCATTTAAGGCGTATAGTCAAATAATTGTTCGTATATTCACGGACCTGTGAGCCCTTACCATGAGCAAGTTTAGAATGTTGTCAGCAGCCCCGCGAGAAGCCCTGCCCCCTAGCAGCCTCTTTCCATTTTCCCAAACCTCCGGCCTTAGGCAGCCACTAATCTACGCCGTGTCTCTCCAGAGGTGCCTATTCTGGGCATTTCATACACTTGGAATATTTGTCCCGTATTTGGTCTTGTGTACCTTGCTTCTTTCCCTTAAGGTTTTCTAAGTTCACCCATGTTGTAAGATATATTCATTCCTTTTTATGGCCAAGTAATATTCTATTGCATGAAAAGATCACATTTTATTTATCCACTCATTAGCTGATGGGCAGTTAGGTTGTTTCCACTGTGGGGTTATTATGAATAATGATGCTGTGGACAATGATGTACATGTTTTTCCATGGATGTGTTTTCAGTTCTCTAGGAGGAGAATTGCTGGATCACATGGCAACGCTTTGCTTAACTTTCTGAGGAATTGCCAAACTGTTTTCTAAAGTGTCCGCACTATTTTACATTCCGACCAGAAATATCTAAAGGTCCATACATCTCCATATTCTCTTATATCCACCCTTGTTATTATGTCTTTTTTTTTTTTGTTAAAACCATGCTTATATAAAGTGGTACCTCATTGTGGAACTTTGTGACTTTTAACTTAAACAAATAAACATTTGCTAAATAACTAATAAATATCACATACTGTGCTCTGAAAGATTCGAAAATAAATGAATCAGGAGCCTGGCTTCCTACAGGGATGAGAAACACAATGTTTGAGCTGGGTCTTCCTGCCCGCCTTACAGTTCTTGGTCAGTAACTTTTTCTTCTTTGCTCCTTTTTTTTTTCTCTTTTATTGATGGTAAAGTACAATCCTCATTATGACCGAAGAACATGAGCAGTGCTAGTGAAATATGTCTACTAAGCAAAAAGGGAAGCTCCGCATTTTTTAAGTGAAATGAGAAATAATTAGACCTTAAGAGGGCTCAAATTCTCATCAGAATAGCCTCAACACATTTCTGTCTACTTCCTGGCATGACATTTCTTTCTTCATCTTTCTGTCAAACTGCTGTTCATCCCGTGAGCACCGGATCAGAAGTCACCTCCTTTGCAAGGACCCTCTTGATCTCCCCAGGCAGTCTGTACCCCTTTAGTGCTAAGGGTGTATTGCTAACCTTCTTATTCTCTTTGTTTTCTTATGCCTTTCCAGGCTTCTGTAGCTTCTTGAAGGCAACCACTCAGTTTGGTGGTACCCACTCTATTATTGTTAGAAAAGTACTTATATTTTGGTATATTTTATTGATTATGCTATTACAGTTGTCCCATTTTTTTCTCCCTTTTATCCCCTCTGCCCTGTACCCCATCCCATCATCCCCACACCTCTTAGTTCACGTTTATGGGTTGTACATATCAGTTCTTCGGCTTCTCAATTTCCTATACTATTCTTAGCCTCCCCTTGTCTATTTCGTTTTTTATCAACATTTTACCACCACCACTTTCCCCAACCCCACCCATCCCCACCTCCCACCCTCAATCCTTCCCCCATTTGTTGATGGGTCCTTTATGCACCAGTTCAAAAGAACCTATACACCCCAATGTTCATAGCAGCACAATTTACAATAGCCAAGCATTGGAAGCAACCTAAGTGCCCAACAGTAAATGAGTGGATCAAAAAACTATGGTACATTTACACAATGGAATAATATACTGCAGAAAGAAAGAAAGAGCTACTACCCTTCACGACAACATGGATGGAACTGGAGAGCATTATGCTAAGTGAAATAAGCCAGGTGGTGAAAGACAGATACCATATGATCTCACCTATAAGTGGAACCTAATCCACAAAACAAATAAGCAAGCAAAATATAACCAGCAAGACTGAAATAAAAAAACAAACTGACAGTAACCAGAGCAGAGGAGTAGGGAGGGAGATAATAGAGGAAAAGAAGTGGAAGGGTCATCAAGGAAATGTACTTATTAAAACTGCGTTCCTTTAAGCATCAACATTCAAGATAACTGAAAGCTGATTGTGTACTTTAGAATGGATTGCTTTTATATTTTCTCTGAATTGTTAATTATAAGAATTGCAAAATTATTACATTTTACAGTATTTTTAGAATGTCTATAGCATTGCAGTTTTATCATAATTTAAATATATTTCTATGAGTTCCTTGGCACTAACCTATCATTTCTAATACTTTTTCTATGGGAAAGATATAATTCCAGTTCTACCCCACTGATTTGGAAAGATTTAGAATAGAACTTGGTCATAAATGCAGTGGTCATATTTTTTAAATTAACTTTTAAAATTTATTGATTTTAGAGTGAAAGGAAGTGGGTGGAGAGGAGAGAGAAACACCGATTTGCTGTCTTACTTATTTACGTATTCACTGGTTGATTCTTCTATGTGCCCTGACTGAGGATCAAACCTGCAACAACCTTGGTGTATTGGGATGATGCTCTAACTAGCTGAGCTACACAGCCAGGGAAATGCAGTAGTCCTTAATAATTAAACCAGGGTGTTGAGCATAGTAACCTTTTAGTAGAAAAAGATGAAGCCAATCCTCTAATACTGCTCATCCTTTAGTACTAATAGTGAAAGGGGCTCCAAGAATGACATTTTACTTAGTGAATTTTAATGTGAGGTCACTGTTCTATAGTGGAAAGAGCCGTTCTAAGGAGAGAGGTGACTTTGGGCAAGTCACCAATGTCCTTTGGATCCCATCTTCCTCATCTGTAAAATGAAAAAGTAGAATAAGGTGATTTCAAAGAACTCTTCTAGATGCAACAGGCTACCTACAGTGTATAAGAGCCAAAATCACTGTGAACTCGTTATTTTTCATGTCAAGTGTAGTATTTTTTTTAAAAAAATTGATTCTTGCCCTGGATGGTGTGGCTCAGTGGATTTCATGCCAGCCCGCAAACCAAAGGTTCTCTGGTTTGATTCTCAGACAGGGCACACGCCTGGGTTGTGGGCCAGGAGCCTAGTAGGGAGTGTGCGAGAGGCAACCACACACTGATGTTTCTTTTCCTCTCTTTCTCCTTCCTTTCCCCTTGCTCTAAAGATATAAATAAATAAAATCTTAAAAAAATATTCGATTCTTCATTCCTCAGACTAATAAAAACCCTATGCAAGGCGAAATGTGACTGCAGTTGGCTGGAAGTCATAGCCTATTACTGAGAGTTGCAGCTGTCGGAGACCTTCCATTTTGTCCCCTTGAGGTGCTTCCTCCAGCTTTATCCTTGAAGTCATTGGTCTGCATGTGTAATCAAAGAACATCTTTTCTGATACACATACATCTGCTTTTCACATCCTGAGAATTCCTTGAGTTAATGCACCTTTTTATAGTCCTGCGTTCAGGATGCCAAATCTCCACAAAAATCGATTATTATTCCTTTCTATATCACCCTTCCCTTGTAAGTGGTGGCTTAATTTGTAACTCTTCTCCAGAATGGCATTAAGGTGCCATGGTCCTGGGGAGTCTTTTTCTTATAAGAAAAGAACGAACAATTTGAGAGTGAAATTTTTCTGAATCACACACTGGGGTGGGGAGGGGTTGTGTCTTCTGTTCTCTAAATGTCGTAAGGCGTTGTCTAGCTGATCTCTATTTCCAGGTCAATTTGTAGGTGACAATAGAAGTCCTCTATAGGGCTCGCTGGACTAAGTTCTTTCTCTTGCATCATCTCACTCTCTTCTCCAACAACTTTTGAAGGCAGGTATTGCTAGTGTTTCCATTTTACAGACCAGAAAACTGAGGGCCAGAGAGATTGTAACTTGCTCAGGTTCACACAGTCAGTAAGCGTATATTCAAAGTGACATCTGTTTGACTCCAATTTATGTGTTTAACTTTTGGGCTCAGTGTGTATGAATCCACTGAATCCCAAAGAGCCTCCTGTCCCCTCACCAGCCAACCTTCACTTTCCGTTGGGGCTGGGAGATGGCTGGGTGTGCAGGCTTCTCCATTCCATCTTCGAGATCCATTGATCTTTTCCCTTGGCCAGTCGCCTGCTACTAGCACTTCCTTCCACCACTCCGATTTCTCTTTTTATTACTATTTATTTTGCTTTGAGTGTATCACCACTTAAATCTTCCAAGGGTCTGAGAAAAGGACTTTTCAGGTGTTGAATCAAATTTCAGATGCTGGCAGCAACCTTACGAGAAGAAAGGGAGAGTGGGAGGGTTGGTCAATGGATTCAGGAATGCAGATCACACTTTGTGGTTTAATTTCAGACCTTTCCTCTTGATGGCAACAGCTCTTTCGAAGGTCACCCGTTAGACACAGAACCCTTGCTGCTGTGTGCCAGGCCCTCCACAGTGTGGCACCAATCAACCGCATTTGAACTTGCAGCCCAGGAAATCCAGTGCCAGTGCTGGAAGACAGCCATCTTTTTATGCCTTTTCTGGAGCCCTACCTCCACCTGTTGTCATCCCACCCATCCCACCTATCGCAGATGGCACTCATGAGGTCATCGCTGTTGTTTTTGAACATTTCTACTTTTGTACCTTTCTTTATGACATGGATGATGTTTTACCTGGGGTTGCAGTAATTACAGTACTTGCCTTATTTCACTAATTAGACTGTTAACTCTGGGAAGGCCCAGACTATTTCTGAGTCAACTCCGAATCTCCAGTGCATAGTACAGGGTATGGTACTTGCCAACTGCTCCAGAGATTGGAGACAGGGATCAAATTAAGAAAAGCACATTGTATTGGGTTGGTCAAAAGTTCATTTGTTTTTTTTTCTGTTAAGAGGGCTCTAGTAATGCTTAGTTGTCTTTAACTTCATTTGAAACAGTTTTGTTAGATTGTATTGTGACAGCTCTCATATCAATGTGCATTAAAAAAAAACTTCTCAAAACTGGTAAGTTTTTGTGTAGCCACTTTAACATGGAAGATGGAAGAAAATTCGCAACGTTTTCGGCATATTAAGCTTTATTATTTCCAGAAAGGTAAAAATGCAACTGAAACACAAAAAAAGATTTGTGCAGTGTATGGAGAAAGTGCTGTGACTGATCGAATCTGTCAAAAGTGGTTCGTGAAGTTTCATGCTGGAGATTTCTCACTGGACGGTGCTCCATGGTTTGTGGGATAGAACAGCTGAAGTTGATAGCGATCAAATCGAGACATTAATTGAGAACAATCAATGTTATGCCATGCGGGAGATAGCTGACATACATCAATAAAGTTATTGGTGAAAATGAAAAATGTGTCTCTTATTTTATGGAAAATCTAGGCAGGCTTTTTGGCCAACCCAATAACCCGTGTCTGATTGTGCCTTTTATTCTGGTGTCACGTCCCTTCGTTTTCTCGATCTCCCTTTCCTGTTGACTTTGGGTGGAAAAACAGGTGGACAGAGTACAGGGGAGAGATGATGTTTCTGCTGTGTCTCTAAATTTTAGGATCTGGTTTACCTTCATAAGGAAGGTGGCCCTAAATCACCCTTGGCAGAGACTTATTTTATTTTTTCTGTTGTTTTTTCTAGTGGTTTTTAGTGGACACTTTTTCTGGAAAATATCCTAGAGCTCATCATGTACATAGAGTTAGATGAAGAAGTACTATATGTCACTTTGTAATTCTGTAATTCTATGTTAAACTAGATAATCTGCAAGTTTTTATCTATGGTTTCATGGCTGGGTTGAAATCTCCTAGAATCTTTTTAAAAAAATTTCTGAACTCTCAACAATTTTATTCCATTTATCTATATGTCTGTCCTTATGCCAGTATGACACTTTCTTGATTACTGTGGCTTTGCAATAGATTTAAAAATTTTTTTCAATTACATTTGACATTCAATATTATTTTATATTAGTTTCTGGTTTACAGCATAGTGGCCAGACATTTACATAACTTACCAAGTGATCACCCTGATAATTCTAGTACCCACCTGGCACCATACACAGCTCCTAGGATATTTGTGGGCTGTGTTTGGGAAAAGCACTGATGATCTCCTATCTTCTCCTCGACCCCTCTGGAGAGTCACATTATTTCTGTCCTCACAGACTTTTTGACAAGAGAGGCTTAACTGGGGAGGCCACATGGTACAGTGACCTTTAGAGTCAGAATAAATATAGACTCCAGTTCAGCCACTTATGCATGTTACCTGGTCCTGTTTCTTAAATTGTACAATGTGGTTGTGCCATGAGATAACATGGTTAAAGTGACTGACAAACTCAAGTCAGTGCTCAAGTAATATAAATTCTCTTCTTTTTAACTAGAACTAATATTACTCAGTGTCTGAAATGTAAGAAAGTCAGAGGCTACATTTAAATCATAATTCATCTGGCCCATCATGATGCTGAGGAGGGTTTATGTGAGTATAACACACACTCTTTAAAATCCAAGTTTATCTTATGAAGATGATATTTAAATCTTTTATAAACTCTCTTGTGGGTGCATATAAACCTATAAATGTGCTGTTCTTTCCTATAGGAAGTTTTGGATAGCACGAGTTGCTTGTTCTTTCTATAGATTACATTTAAAAAATATCATTTAGCAATTTGTTTACTCCTTTTTTAGATTAATATTGTCAGGCAATACCAGTAACCATTAAGAAACATAATGGAAGGAATCAAAGATATGAAAAATATATTTTTTTAAAAAAGAAAAAAGCTAATTTAAATGTCAGGCTAATATGAATATAAATAATGAGCTTACATACTAAATTCCTCATTTTGGATGCTTTTGAAGGTGAACCTCACACGTATTAGTCATAAAATAGATTACAGATCAGGGAAACCTAATTTCTTGCATCGAAACCAAATCAGAAACATTAAAAATGTTACCGTACTGTCTAAAAAATAATATACTACAGAAATGGTATATATTACTTTCATTTGATAACTACGTATGTTTCCTAAGTCTGAAGTGAATTTTTAAGGTGAAATGTACAAAACAATCTACCTTAGCTCTTCCATTTGAAAGTTTTGGTAATACATCAAAAAACAAGGACACAGTAGAGCTGGTGTTAAAGCTGAGGGGGAAACAGTAGAACCAGGCGGAAGGGCAACTGTGAGAAAATTCATTTCCCAATGACGAGGAAGCAGCCTCATTTAAATGCTGGCAAAAATTATTTGCTATCATTAGTTCCAAGCTAAAGTAATTTGCCTTAGAACTGTACAAGGTTAGGGCGCTGGAAAACCATTCCTTCGGGGAATTGGTCAGAGCTAGGGAACTGCACCAGTGGGCATCGAGTGCCCAGCTAGGGTTATCCTTGGAACAGGGATGGGGTGGATCCTATGCTCTGCCTGTCCAGTCAACCTGCGTCCAGAATTTAGATAACATATGAATTCTGTGCAGCATTGATGTGTTCTCTCTCTCTCTCTCTCTCTCTCTCTCTCTCTCTGTGATTTTTACAGACAGGTCATAGAGGTTTTGAAAGGGGAAAGGATACTCTTTAATGAGGGTCTTCACAGAGGACATGAGATAGAATTGGGCTTTTCTTGCAGAAAGAACAAAATCAACAAAGATAAGAAGATGTTACTCTGTTACTTAGATATTCGGAAAAAATGTATTTAGAAGTGAAAAAGCCATAATTTCATAAAAGAAGAAGCTTTCAGGTTTGAAGTAGCAAGGTGAGTGCTGAGAGGTGGGCAGTGGCAAACAACTCGACACCATTGTGTTGGGCCTCCTAGCAGACCCGTGGCAGCAGAGGGTCCCACATCTCCTGCTTGGGCGCCCTAAGGCTCCCGATGCCCTTTTCATCACTGTAAAGCTCGGTTCCAGATCTCAGAGCTGCGTGTTCAGGCAAAGCTGCAAACTAGGTCATGATGATCTTTACTTAACCCCATGTCTTTTCTTTCCAGAGCCTTCCCTTTTTCCCCTCTTCCTCCTCAGACGACCATTGTTCTATGAGGGCTGTCTGACCCTCTCTCTTGCTTGTCTACCTAGCACTGTTCTGATTAGCAATGCCATGCCTTGGGTGTTTGGTTAGGGGCAAAACTTTAACTCTGTGACTCACCTGTGGCAGGTGACTGTGGCAGCCTTGGTGGGTGGGGAGGAAGAGTGTGGGCTTTCCCATCTCTCAGAGTACACCCTCTTGGAGCCAGTCAGACGTTCAGGGGAATGTTGGGCGTCCCCCTGGGAGGAAGCCCTGGTCACAGCGAATGGCGCCTGTCCCCCTGGGGCTCATGAATGAAGTTGTTCATGCCTCAGGGTGAAGTTAATCATCTGCCTGAGCTTGGGCCTCTCACGTGCGATCCTCTGAGCCTGATGGTGAGAGGAGAAAGCTAAGAATCTGGAACAGAACCTGTCACCTGGAATATCCAGTAGTGATTGATAACCAGAGTGCACTTTGTGCCTGAGATTTATTTGATAGTTGAGAGATTTGGAATCAGAATGTTTTTCAGCTCTTTGTCTTGACAGACAGAGATGATTGATGATATGTGATGTCTCAGGAGATGAAGTGAGCGGGGCTAGAACATATGTAGTTTTTCTGACAGGGGAATTTTAGAAGGCATTAGAGAAGAATAAATATGTTTCTTTAACTGACACTATTTTTTTTTTTTTTTTCGTCTTTCACCCTGACTGACAAATGAGAGACCTCCCAATCTCTTCACTGAAGCCCTCTCTGGGGAATAAACCCATTGTGTGTCACAGTGACTGTGGCTTAGGGTTAGAACCTGGCTTGCTTTGAAATCAAGTGAAGCTTTTGTTTCAGCTGTTTCATTGTGGAAACTGAAAAAATTGTGTTTAGAAAAGATTTTCTTCTCTATTTAAATGTCTTTTCTCCTTACAAGTTGTTTATTTTAAAAAGAAATGTTCCTCAAGCCTCATGAAATGAATTCTGATGTTTGCCGTCCTGAGTCTACTTTGCTGGAGGTTAAAATCTCTGCTCTGCCCTTCCAAGGAGGTTCCATTGACCAAGGTAACAGTCTTGGTGGGAAGCTCTGAGGCAACAGCTGCGTCAATGATTATTAGCAAGGAAACTCCTTTCAAGGCCTCAGTCGTTTTAGGTGTAGCTGGAGAGAGATGAGCAACAACACTTGTTAATTTGGGGGTTCTCCCAATTATAAATTGAACTTTCATTCTTTAATTTGGGAGAATAGCATAATATCTTATATTTTAATTTTTTGAATCTGAGTGAGATAAATGAGATTCCTCAGAGCCACTGTTCATCATGTTCCTTGGGTATAATAGTTATTGTCCCTGCCCCCCACCACCCAAAAAGAGAATGCTTTGGGGATATTTTCTCAAGAAGGCTATAAAACGCCTGTGGAAACTTTTTTATGTATTCATTCATTCACCTAAAAAGCTATTGGCTGCTTCTATTAGGCACTGTGTTGTGTACCGGGCGGTGGGTGGGGGGGTGGGGGGGAAGAAAGAGGAACTGAGTACAGATCTGCTTTCAAGTTACCTACAGGCCAGGAGGGGAGGGAGGACACGCACACCCAGGCCCGTCATACTTGCATAGCCCTTTATTTTATCCTGCAGAGTTGGCTCCCAAGGCAGTGACTCAGTCAATTTTTGGCTGAGGATTAACTAGAAGTGATTGTGGATATCATCCGGTCCAATAGTCCACGTCCCTGACGAGGAAGCGGACTCAGAAACGCTAAGTGACACGCCCAAGGCAACACTGTTAATGAGCGACCAAGCCAAAGGTGCAGGATTCTGAGTCTAAGGTGCTTCTGCTTTCTAGAGAAGCTGCGTTTTTTGCTTTCCCTGCACACAAATTTATACTCCAGTTTTATAACCAGCCTTAACTCTCTGGCTTACCTTGAGGACTGCCACACTCAAAACTAGGAAGCTGGGGACTCTGGATTCAGTTCATACAAGGAGGTCACATTTGGCTTTTGTACTTTACAAAGCCTCACTTCAAATATGTGGCTAGATCCCCTTATCTTCATTTTTTTTTGCGTATTACAGTTTTGTCCTTAGAGCTGAAATTGGTAAGAAGATTGAAGATGTCACTTTCGGGGCCTGCCAGCCCTGCTACCAAAGCTAATTATTTTTCAGCGTTCAAAGGATATGATTGAAGCAGTGGAAAGAGGAGGAGGAAATATCTCAGGAAGTATAAGCGGTCGTGATCACTTCTATCTTTTTTTTGTCTTTAATTAAAAATCAGGTTAAAATTATTTCTGGTTTGAAATCAGCCTTATTCATGGAACAGTTATTGCTGAATTCTCTAATTTCAACTCATTCCTCTCTCAGGCCTCACAGTTGGTCTGATGCTGGCCTAGTGTGTGTGAAATAGATTTCCGACAGCCCAAGTACCTAGACCCACTTGGGAGAATACATTTTCTGCTATGTGTATGTTTTCCCAAAAGTAACACAAGATCTGTATATTTAAAATACATAAAAGCAGCTGCAAAGCACATTGCAAAAATAGAAAGAGGGAAAATCAATACTCTATTAGCTATAACATTACACAGAATTTCCATTCACAGATAAGGGAAAAATACCCCTTGGAGTTCATCTTTTGTTAAAATAAATAGCTAGCTTTGTTTTAAAATCAATTTCCCCCCTTTTACATTTAGGTTCTCGAGCCTTTAAAACCGTGTACAAAATGACAGAACAGGAACTAAAATAATTAATACCATCAATAAGTTGCAATTATAGTGTTCTGCAGTTTTGTTTTGTTTTCTTTAAACCAATTCCCTAATGCTATCTCTGGTGAGTGAAAAGCAGAACTTAAATGAATGCATTAAATTCAACACAACGTTGCTATTTGAGAAGTTGATATTATAAGAGCTACTTTTCTTTCATTGTCAAAAGGAAGTGGCCATCTAATTAGAGGAAAGGGGTGTCCTGAGAATATTGTCAAATTATTGGTTAAATAGGCCTTTGTTTCTCTCTGACTTAACTCAAACTGTCTTCACAGAGAGAAATGTCGATTGGAGGGTCTGAGATGTAAGAGACAAATGCACATCTTTGCATAGCTTTCAGTCCACTCCCATTAATTCCCTTCTTCTTCTTCCCTCCTTTTCTCTTTTGTCCAAAGTGTGACCTGGGTCAGCAGAGTGGCTGCATTGGCGGGAAAGGAGAAAGAGAGAGAACAACTCATGCTCTTTCTTGTCCTGGGTGTTTCAGCCTTGGGAGAAACCTACCAAAGTAGATCTTCTGAAATTAGTTACAAACTACAGAAACTTAGTTTTCAGCATATTTCTGCTGCTGATTTCTGCCAAGGCAAATACCTAAGACATATTTTACACTGCATGTTTGACAACTGACTTTTAAATAATTACATTTTGCTTTTGTAATATCTTCCCTGTGAAAATCTTCCGAAATTTATAGAAATTGGAGCACAATCTCATAGACGACCAAATTCCACCTTAGGCCTCTGCTGGACAATGTAGAAGGCCCTGAGTGTGTGCTAGGAGGTCTTATAACTGGATAGAGGTGCACAAGATGGCTGGATGTGCACTCACTCCACCCCACACCTGGGTATATTATCGAATCCCATGGCTGGAGGAGAGGAATCCCACCCCCGCCTCCGGGACAAGCCAGCTAATGAACAATTCCCAAACAACTCGGTGCTCTGTGCCACCCATTGCATGAGAGAAAAAGAACCCATGATTAGAAACACTTTAAACAACACAAATGCTTTATGCTGTGAGGGAAAAAAATCAGCAAAAATGTTCTGAAAGTACTAATGTTTCATCTTTCTTTTTGATTGGGGATTTGTTGTTGGTACTATTTGATCTATTGATAGTTAAAGAAAAGTGCTTGCCCTGGCTGGTGTGGCTCAGTGGATTGAGCACCGGCCTGCGAACCAAAGGATTGCTGGTTTGATTCCCGGTCAGGGCACATGCCCGGGTTGCAGGCCAGGTCCCCCATTGAGGGCACACAAGAGGAAACCACACATTGTTATTTCTCTCCCTCTCTTTGTCCCTCCCTTCCCCTTTCTCTAAAAAATAAATAAATAAAATCTTAAAAACAAAAAAGTGCTTAATGGACTACAAATTTTCAAGGCCCTATAAAATGTTTGAAATTTAAAATGCTTTTGTTGGCTCCAAAATTAGAAAACAAAACCCATCTTGCAAAATTGAAGTTAATTAATATTTAATTTAAATACCTTTTGAATATAACATTATCTCAACTTGTCTACTGCAACTCAACCCATAAAGTTGTAAATGATTTGCATGACTTATTTTAATATGTTTGCCATATTATGTAGTGGTCTTAAAATTCTCTGTGTGTGGACGGGCGGTAATAGCGCAGAGTTTGGGGGTGGCTTGGTGTGAAGATGGCATAAGGTGTACAGAGGGATGAAGTTTTGGGTGCAGAGAAAACTTCTTGAAAACTAAGACCAAGATTAAAATCTATTGTCTTAAATATGATAATTTCTGAGAAACTCATACACTATTTCCAAAAGTGCTTCTAAAGACCAAAAAGTTTTTTTCTGAAAAAACAGGAAAACTTAATTTTGAAATGATAAACTGGATTAAATAGAACTTGTGACATACAACTTGAGCAAGTTTCAGAATCAGCAGTCAGTATTCCGCAAGCAATGAATTACAGAATCTATGATAAGCATATGTTCGGATGTGCTTTTCTTGGAGGAAAATCTCATGTTCTAAAATTGGAATTCACAGTACAGATATGTTAAGGAGTTGTTTTATCAAATGATTCTTTGTTTTATAAAAGAGGTTTCTTGCAAATCTGATCATTTTAGAGGCATGTACTTGCTTGAAGCATTTGTTTACGTTGTCTATTTGGGGGTGAGGATGATTATAGAATCATAAAACCCAAATTCAACATATCTGTTTGGGCCACTATAACAAAATACCATGAACTGGTGGCTTATAAACAACAGAAATTTATTTCTCACAGCCTGGAGGCTGGAAGTCCAAGATCGGTGTGCCATCATGGTCAAGTTCTGGTGAGAACCCTCTTCCTGGTTCCTAGATGGTGGCTTTTTGCTGTGTCCACACATGGCAGAGGGACAAGGGAGCTCTGTGAGGCCCCTTTTGGAAGGCACCAATCCCCCATGACCTAAACACCTCCCTAAAACTCCTCCTAATACTATCACCTTGGGGTTTAGATTTTTTCTTTTTTTTAAGGTTTTATTTATTTATTTTTAGAGAGAGAGGAAGGGAGGAAGAGGGAGGGAGAGGGAGAGGGAGAGAGAGAGAGAGAAAGAGAGAGAGAGAGCGAGAAGGAGAGAGAGACATCAATGCATGGTTGCCTCTCGCATGCCCTGAACTGGGGACCTGGCCCGCAACCCAGGCATGTGCCCTGACTGGGAACCGAACCAGGGACCCTTTGGTTTGCAGGCCGGCACTCAATTCACTGGGCCATACCAGTCAGGGTGGGGTTTAGGTTTTCAACAAATGAATTTTGGTAGGACACAAACAGGTCATAGCAATGTCTAAAACTAAAACTAAACCCATTGTCATCCTAATTCATAGCCTCTGCTCATCCTATCCTCCATCTTGCTTACCTCAGTTCCAGGTGCTTTTGTTCATTCAGTTGCTTAAGCCAGAAGACTCTCTGTCCGTCTCCCAGCTCTTTTCTTCTCACCTTGCATAGTTACCAATTAATTCTATTACCTGTGCCCCCTTCATGTGTCTTTACTCTTAGAAGGAGATCTTTTTGTCATGTATTTTTTTTTAGCAACCTTTTTTCCTATGGAAGAATTTTTTCAATGGGTCAGATGCTCCAAATATTTATTGTGCATCATCCTGTAATAATCATTACGGTCCTCTTGTAATGTAGGTTATCCAGATTAGGAGCCAAGGCAGAGAGATTAGGGAGGGTGAAGGTAGGTGAAGAGATAATAAACGAGGTGCTCCAACTATGTTATTTTGCTTAATTCTTGCATCTACTCTTGAGGTCAGAATTATTCTAATTTTTGCTAGGGAGGTTGAAACTGAGGCTCAGGGGTTAAAACATGTGCTGATGCTCACACGAGAGGTAAGAAGGTGGTGAAGCCAGACTTGGGAGCCAGGCTGGGCTCTCATTATACCCTTCTTCCTTCCTTGTGTTCCTTGACAGGGAAACAAATGCTTCAGTTGAAGTCTTTATTTCTACTCTAATTTCCAAATGCCTTTCTGCTGGTATATCCTTTAAATGAGTTAATATATTTGACAGAAATTAATAGAATACATATTTATAATTAGAAATAGTTCCAATGTGGAGGATTCTAAGGCACTCTGTAGTGCCTATTATACTTTTTAAAAGTATTTTTAACTTATTGCTAGGAAATCTTGCTTCTCCAAAAAGGGTTCTAACAACACCCCCAGAAGTTGCAGTCCCTTATACATAATAAAATGCCAATGGATTTTCCATGAAAATTTAAAACATACGGGTTAAATATATGAAGACAGCCATAGCTGTGTAGCCTGGAAATTTTCCTTGTAAGGTCACTGTGCTGAACACCTGTACAAAAATGCCCAGATTCATAACTTTAGGCAACATTAACAGAGCAGAGAACTTACCGATGGTGGAGCTGGTATGGCATAAACACAGATGAAAGTAAAATACCAAGAAGAGGTTTAGCTCACAATAAGTGGTCAAAATCGATTGACTGTTTCTATTAATTTAGGATCCTGGGTAGTGTGTTAAAGAGGACGCACACATAGAAGACTCTGGATTGTTTAGAAAAACTGCGATCACCACTTTCACAGGAGGCTACCCTGCACTACTAGGGCTGCCGCCACATCACCAGTGAACCCCGAGAAGTTTCAGCACATTTTGCCAGTACTCAACACCTACATCAGCTGGTGGTGGAATGCAGCCTTTGCCATCACTGCAGTTAAGGGTGCGGGCGAAGGTGTGCTCAGTGGTGATGAGGAAAGCAGACATCCATCTCCTTGAGAGGGCAGAAGAGCGCACGGAGGATGCGGTGGAGCTCTTCTCCGCCATGATGCAGAACCCGTGCCAGGACAAGATCCCAGACTGGTTCTTGGACAGACAGAGGACGCGAAGGATGGAAAACGGAGCCGAGTCCCGGCCCATGGTCTGAGCAACAAGCTTCTTGAAGACCTGGAGCGGCTGAAGAAAATGCGGATGGAGAGAGCTTGCACCATTTCTGGGCTCTTTGTGTGAGGCCAGCACACCAAGACCACGGGCCGCCGGGGTCCGCACTGTGTGTGTGTCCAAGAAGAAATAAACCTATAGTAGACCTTGTCTGTTAATAAATAGTTTATACACACACACACACGAAAAGAAAAGGAAAGAAAGGAAAAGAAAAGAAAAGGAAAGAAAAAAGAAAAAAGTAAAACTGGAATTAGGGGAGATTTTGCCCCTCTTGTGGGTTGAAAGGATACTGATTTTGGGAGTGCAAAGGCCTGTACCATTGTTCCCATTAACTCACCACATACAGATGGGTAAGTCTCTTAAAAACACCCTCAGTTTCCTTCCGGTAAACAGAAGGGTAAAACTAACTCTAGGACCCCTCCAGTTTTCACATTCTAATATACTATACACGAAGATTCAAATTTGTTGCGACAGTTCTCTTCACCTCATAAAGAGAAAGATAATTCACTTCTTTCCATATTCATGAAGATTAATGTCATAACAGTGCTCAGTCTTCACATTCGTTCTCTTTATGAATTGCAACCCCAGAACTTGTGCTGTGCTGGATTCATGGAAAAACAAATGACTTTCATGCATAATGAGGCTCATATCTTGCTAATCTGTCTTGTATAAACTAAGTCCCTAAGGTATAACAATCATTCTTAACTACACATTTGTTTAGATTTTCTGACATGCAACTGTAGTTATTTAAAAAGAGGCTTATGCTTTTATAAGTCTAGAATAAGACATTGATTTGTTATTATGACTTCTCTGGAAATGATTCCATCTATTTGCAAAACCACAGTTGAACTGAATCACCTTAAATAATATAAATAGGTATCATGAATAAGGGAAAAATTCAACTGCCCCTTAGAACATGCTTTATTTTCTAGTAAATTTATGCTTAGATGTCAATTAAGATGTGAAGTCAAAATTTATTTCATAAGCCCAGAAAAGAGCTAAGGGATTGACACACCTATAGAAGGGCAAACTGTAAAACATGAACTCTAACAACTAAATTCAGCTTCCTCCCCAGCCCCCCCTTCTGGTCTCCATGCTGGGTCATTGCAGCTCTCCACAGGGGGGGGGAAATGAAAGCCCTTGAGTCCCAGGAAGCCCTGGGGAGGCCGCTTCACAGGACGTTTCGGAGGAGATTTTGTTTGTGAGCTACAAAATGGATCCATAACAGCCACTGAGGGGGAAATGAAAGCCGGAGATTTACAGGGCAGACCAAAGTGCCTAAAAATTCTTCATGGAGGAAGAACACTTCATGTAGCTGAATAAAACAAGAAGTAGAAGACTGGGCCAAGCAAAAAGTTCGAAGTACAACTTAGCCTTATTCAATTTTTAAAATAGATTGATCCCTTTAAACCTTGGGCAACTAAGAATAGAAGGTTCACATTAGGAAGATGAGCCATTAGTGACTGCATTCCAGGAGGGCCAAAGCTGAGCCCCTCAGGTGAGAAGCTGGTTGGGTTTCCCATCCCCAGCCCCTCTTGCGTTGCTCCAACAGAGTCGTCCTTCTTGTCTTAGGCCCTTTCACGTTCTCTCTACGTCCCTATTTTCCCTCCCTCCCTTCCTCTCTCTCTCTCTCTCTCTCGCTCTAAAGGAAAGATTAAGGGAGGAAGAGAGGGAAAGAAACACTGACGTGTGCGAGAACCCCAACTGGGGACATAGCCTACAACCCAGGTATGTGCCCTGACCGGGAATGGAACTGGTGACCTTTCAGTTTTGGGATAACGCTCAACCCACTGAGCCACACCAGCCAAGGCTCCCATTTTCCAGTGTTGCCCCCCATGAACATTAGTAATAGTTTACAGTTTATTAAAGAACTCTTTGTGTCATTTTGCCTTGTGATTCTGGCTACACGTCAGCCATGTTACCATCAAGAGAATCTATTATACCTGGTTGTTTTCTTCTGAAACTGAGCTTTTAAGAAGCCTTCTTTGTTGGTTTCTTTGACCTTCCCAGAGAGAGGAATAGTGAGAGTTACCAGTTATTAGGGAGATTATGGAATGCCAGGTACCATAATTTAAATGCATTGCTATTGAATCTTTAGAATGTTCTCATGATAATACTATTGTTGTTTCCTTTTTACAGCTGGGGAAGCTGTGGTATGAAGCTGGTGAGGAGGAGGGGCTGGCTATTCAACTATGTTTAGACCCTCTCCCTTTCCTCTGATCCTGGTTGCTAGACTTGGCTCTTATCTTTGGCCCCATAAGAGCCTGCTGTGCTATTGGAAACCCTCTTCAGTTTTGGTGACTTAGATGTTGACCAGACTACTTGGCTCATGGATTCCATGTACATTTGGGTTTGTTTTTGGATTGTTCTCTTGGTTAAGTGATATAGATTTCTCCATAGCGAAAGTAAAAATGACACCAATTTTTAAAAATATCGTCCATTCAACACCATGTTATTGCCTGGCCCCAACTATATGAGAGAGCAAATTTGGATAGGACCCAACGATCCTACTCCTAGGGCAGAACACTGGCAAGAGTGTGGTTTCAGAGTTGAGCCAAAAGACTTAGAGTTAAGGATAGGAATTCTAGTTCTAGACACTCTACCTGACTGAATGCTCTGTGAGGACAGGGAGCACTACAGTTTTATTTCCCTTTAGGTCCCCAGCACCAGCATGGTACTTGCCACAATACTAAGTGCTGAATAAAGAGTTATTGAATGAAGACATGAATCAATGACAAAATAGGAGAAGGCACACTATGGAGTGGGGTGTCAAAACTGAGTCACTCAGGTGTTTAGGTTCCGGTCCTACCAGCTGATGCTGGGTCTGCTGGATGAGATGCACGAGAAACATAAAAATCCCCACCAGAGGTGGAGCTGAAGCCCCTGGTAGACTCCCTGCTTTTTGTGGTCTGGTTCAGTGACTGAGAGCCAGAGAATTGGCCCAAATTTCCTTCTGCCTTTACCAGAAGCAGAAGATTGAGGCAGACCTCCTGCAGCTGTTTTTCTGTCTTCCCCTCAACTTGTTTTTAGAGAAGGCTCACCATTTGCTGCAGTGTTTCACACAAGACGGATCCTGTCCACACACGCATACAGGGGGTAACTGTAGGCACGTTAGTCCCCTTTCTTTCGTAAGTAACTCGATAAGTCACTTTTACTGAGGTATTTGGGCATTTTCTTTAACCAGCCTCTATAGATATGCCATTCAGAACCCTCACTGCCACCTGTTCCTGTACTTTGTAGCCTCTCACACTCTTGCTCAGGGATTCCATCTTATCTCATGATTGTGTCCTCGATATTGAGCACAGTGCCCAGTAAAGGGTTGATACTCAAGAAATGCTTATTGAATGAATAAATAAATGCACGAGTGATACATGACTTGAACACATATTGACAAATTCTATATGGAAAGTGTGTGGCACTGTGTGGCTCTGACATACCATGTTTTGCGTGCAAATATCTATCGAAGTCTTTATTTTTTCCCAATTTTATTAAGAAATAATTAACATACATCACTGTATAAGTTGAAGGCATACAGTATAATGGTTTGATTTAGATATATTGTAAACATATTGAAATAATTACACTAGATTTAGCTAATGCCTATCTTTTCATTAGATACAGTAAAGAAAGAAAAAAGAAAAAAAATTTTTCTTGTGGTGAGAACTCTATGAACAACTTTCCTGTATAGCACACAGCAGTGTTAGTTTTAGCCATCATATGGAACATTATTTTCCCAGCGCTGATAACTAAAACTTTGAAAATTTGACCACCTCCCACTATTTGTTTCCATTAGTAACCACAAGCCTGATTTCTTTTTCCTATGAGGGATTTCTTTTTTTTTTTTAGACTCCACATAAATGTAGGATAATGCAATATTTATCTTTCTCTGACTTACTTCACTAGCATAATGCTTTCGAGGTCCTTCCATGTTGCTACAAATGGTAAGATTTCCTCATTTGAAAGGCTTAGTTACATATCTATATCTCTCACAACTTTTTATCCATTTATGCATTGATGGACAATGAGGTTGTTTCCATGTCTTGGCTATTGTAAATAATATTGCACTGAATGTGGAGGTGCAGATATCTTTTCCAGTTAGTGTTTTAATTTCTTTTGGCTATATTGCCAGAAATGAAATTGCTGGGTCATATGGCAGTTCAATTTTGAACTTTTTGTGGATTTTCCATACTATTTTCATAGTGGCTGTACCAATTTACAATCCCACCAACAGTGTACAGGTCTTCCCCTTTCTCCACATCCATGCCAGCATTTGTTACATCTTTTCTTTTTGATGACAGCCATTCTAATGGATATGAGGTGATATCTCATTGTAGTTTTAATTTGCATTTCTCTAATGAATAATGATGTTGACCATCTTTTCATGTATCTATTGGCTTTTTGTAAATCTTGTTTGGAGAAATGTCTATTCAGGTCCTTTGCCGATTTTATTTTATTTTATTTTTTACTATTGAGGTGTATGAATTCTTTATATATTTTTAAATATTAGTCCCTTCTTAGATATATGGTTTGCAAATACATACTTTCCATTTTGTAGGTTTTCTTTTCACTTTGTTGATGGTTTCCACTGCTGTACAGAAGCTTTTTAGTTTGATGTAGTTTCACTTATTTATTTTTTATTTCGTTGCTTGTGCTTTAGGTGTCATATCCAAAAATTGCTACCAAGACCTATGTCAAGGAACTTTATTTCTCTGCTTTCTTCTAAGAATTTAATAGTTTTAGGTCTTACATTTAAGCCTTTAATCTATTTTGCGTTACTTTTTGTGAGTGGTGTAAGTTAGGGGTCAAATTTCATTCTTTTACATGTCTGTTTTTATGTCAATGTTATACTGTTCTGTTGACTATAGTTTTATAGTATAGCTTGAAATCAGGAAGTTTAATGTCTCCTGCTTTGTTCTTCTTTTTCAGGGTTTCCCTGGCTAGTCAGGGTCATTCATGGTTCCATATAAACTTTAGGAGTGTTTTTTCTACTTCTGTAAAAAAAAAGTCATTGGAATCTTGATAAGGATTGGATTGAATCTACAGATGGCTTTTGGTAATATCGACGTTTTAACAATATTGATTCTTCCAATCCATGGACACAGGATCCCTTTGCATTTGTTTTTGTCTTTTTTGATTTCTTTCTCCAGCGTCTTGTATATTTCAGAGTAGAGCTCTTTCATCTCCTTAGTTAAATTTATTCCTAAGTATTTTGTTGTTTTGAGGCCATTGTAAATGGGATTGATTCCTTTTTTAGCAGATTTGTTGTTAGTGTATAGAAACACTGCTGATTTTTGTATGTTAATTTTGTATACTGCAACTTTACTGAATTCATTGATTAGATCTAACAGTTTTTTGGTTGAGTCTTTAGAATTTTCTCTATATAAAGTCATGTCGTCTGCGAATAGAGATAATTTTTCTTCTTCCTTTCTAATTCTGATACATTTTATTTCTTTTTCTTGTTCGATTGCTCTAACTAGGACTTACGGTACTATGCTGAATTGGAGTAGTGAGAGTGGGCATCCTTGTCAGAGTCTTTATTTTTAATCTATTCTTCATTTTACATTTTCTAAATTGACTTCTCAGGACTTTTCATTTCTGGTATTTCATGTCTATGGACATATTCTTTTGTGTCTGAATAAGGCAAGCACTTAAGTTTTTGACAATCATTTAAATTTTTTAACTACAAATTTTATAATAAATAGTGAAGATTTTACACCTCATCTCAAGAAATAAAAATAAAATCCTAGAGAGAAAAACCTTGAGTGGATAAGTAGAATGGGTCACTCTCAAAAATAAAAATATTAAAACTTTTTTATCAAGCCATATCCCCTTGACTTATAATGTCAAAATTATTATACTATATATTATTTATATTATTATTGAAAAAATTACACTTTTTGGTTAATTCAGCCAGGATAATGAATGCGGATGACTGAACTGCATGCTTGAATACGAAGCCTACTCTTGAACATGAAACATAATGGCTAACAGGAATAGCAGAGGTCATTGAAATGCCCCCAAATCTGTACATCTAATTTTAATATATATTTTTTTCCATCTCACACTAAACTTTTTAGTGAGTAGCAAGTGAACAGAATGGACTGGCCAGACTGACAACTTCTCTTGCCCCGTTCACCTTCCCACAGACACCCCAACCGTCAGTGTCGTGGCCAAGAGCCCTGCGGCGGGGGGCATAAAGGGAAGCAGAGATTCTGGTTAGTTCACAAACTATCCCATCAGCTCCTGGAATAATTGAGAGTTGGCTATAACAAATCAGTTTCACTTTCAGGCACAAATAATGACAGGCATCAACTCTGTATTTTTTTGTGTGTGTATCTCAAAATCATCCTCAACCATAGAGATTTCTTTTCTATTACTTAAAAAAAATAATCAAATAGAGAATAAACCTTTATCTTTTTCGGTCCCACATAGCTTGTATTTTATCTAGAGAAATAAAAACCTTAAGAGTAGTTCAGCAAATGAACAAATAGAACATTTTTCCCCTTCATTTTAGTGCGACACCTGGGATGAGTATATTTATCTTTTTTTCTGACTTTTTTTTTGCATCTGAGAAATGAAAGAGCTAGTTCTGATTCATTACTTGCAAATGCATTGGAGATTTACAGCTCTGTCAGGAAAAAAATTATATAAAGTAATGAGTATTTGCAATTGTATGCTCCCCTTACCTTCCATGGAGGAAAAATCCTTCGTTCTCTTGGCCTGAGACAGGGGCTCAGTTGCAGAAAATGAGGTGTGTGTGGAGGGAAGCAAGGAGGAGAATGGCAGAGACCAAAAATAGCCCAGATAACTCTGTACTAGAAAGGAGAGGAGAGGGGAAGACAAAGAGATTCAAGGGCAGAGTCAGGGAGAGAGGGAGAGAGAAGTGAATAACTATGGGGAGGGGTGAGTGTGATGAACAGCCGCTGAGAGGTGAGAGGCAGGCCTTGCAGGCTCCACGGTGCTCAGGCCGCAGTCCACGAAGCCCAGGTTTATGCAGGTTATGCTAAGAGCTCAGCATTCGTAAGAGTGTAACAATTTTCCCAACTAAATATATACAAAATCATCATGACTTTGTTTTTTTTCCTCAGGCCTTTTCTGTAATGTATTTTTGAATTATCTTTCATTCTCTCGAGCATAACCAAAACAACAATGACAGACACATTGTTTTTATACCATACAGCTCTACTGAGGATGAAATTTAATTTTTATAGCCTGGAATTGGAGTGGTTCCTCTCAGGAACCCCTAAGTATAATTTTCCCTTTAACATATTTTATATATTTATAAATTTTCATTAGTTGAGAAAGCTTCGCTGGGAAAATGAACTAAGTCATGGTCTGTACTCTGAGAATATTATTATGCAAAAATATTAATATGACTTTGATACTATACCAATGTGAATATCTTTTCCATTTTTTTTTCTTGCAGAGACCAGTTTTTTTCAACTGGTTCTTAATATAATTTTAAAAATGTGCATTTAACTTATTTTTTAAATCCTTCTTATGTTATTAATTGTTTTACCATTAGATATTTTTGCTCCTGCTGGTACCTCACTTTTCATTCCTTTTTGTAGGTTTCTGTGCAATATAGTAACTGTCCTCTAGCACACAGCACAGGGCTTTGCATGTGGCAGGTGTTCCTGTATTGAATAAATGTAGACTAGCAGAGTTCCCCAACTAGTTTTAGGGGACAGTGGGTATGATGACTTCTTGATGTGTCAACTTGGCTGGGCTAAGCTATAGTCCTTAGTTACTCAATCAAACAGTAATTTAGGTGCTGTAATGAAGGGATCTTGCAGCTTAAAGTCCCTAATCAGTTAACCTTAAGTTAATCAAAAGGAAAATTATCCTGGATGGGTCCGCCCTAATCAGGCGAGCCTTTCCAAAGAGGCTTTCCCTGGGCTCAGACTCCAACAGGGGCTGCGTCTACATGTGCTCCCGCTCTCGTCTGGGTCTTGGGGTTGCAACCTGCTTGTAAGTCCCCCTTCTTGATGGCGGGCGCACAGCAAGCTTCAGACTGTACCTGCGGGCTCCAGCCCGCTTGTGAGCTTTCTTCCTGGCTGCTTGTGGAAGGGGGCATCAGCTCGTGTCCAGGAGCAACGGCTTGGTCATTTCTTTCCTTTTTGAAGTCGGCCCTGTGGACTTTAAACTTCTTTAACCAGTCCTCACAATTGCAGAAACCAATTCCTTGCAACACCCCCCCCCCAACACACACACATCACACACACACATATACCCCCTTACTGGTTCTTCCTGGGTTGTACTGTGACTGAGTGGGTATCTGATTCCTCCTCTTTTATCCCCAATGATCTCACTGAATTTCGTTCCCATAAATCTTGGCCAAATTGTCCCTGGAATTCTCAAAGTCTAAAATGGACCTGCTCGAAGTATAATTTTAATAAACGTATAGGCTTTGGACAAACCGGTGTGTCTTGGGAGTTTGATGTTGCCCTTTTTATTTCAAATGTTTTCCATTTTATTATTTTTAATTTTCCCCCTTTATTTTGATGAAAAGAAAATAGCTGAAAAGCTTTGAACATATTTGTCCTAGTTTGCCTCTCACGTGTCAGAATTCAGTGAGCAAAGAAACTAACCACCGACCCAGGGCAGAAAAGACTGCTCTGTTGGAGCTCTGAACGGCTAGTGAAAGAAGCTCGATGCTGAAGGTCGGCCTCGTGTGCGGGTGCTGAGCCAGGAGGGCGGTAATGACACACTCTCCTTTCTAGGGCGAGGTCAGCCTCCTCCCAGCCCCCTCATCTGACCTGTGAAGAATCAGGGATAAAGTGAAAAGCTCAAGAGCACATAGTAAGGTCACTAAACTGGGATAAGGTGGAAAGTAAGAAATGTACATATTGGAGGAATAAAGGGGTTATAAATAGAACTGATAAGGAACAATGTCTTTTTGCCTGTTTTTTCCCCTTCCCTTCCCTTCCCTTCCCTTCCCTTCCCTTCCCTTCCCTTCCCTTCCCTTCCCTTCCCTCCCTCCCTCCCTTCCTCTCTTCCTCCTTCTTTTGGTTTCTTCTTTCCTTTCGTTTTTCTTCTTTCCTTTCATACAGCGGTTATGGCGAGACAAAATAGTGATATGTGGCATCAGGAAACCCTTCTCATTGACAGGTTATTAGAGAGTCGGAAGCTCAAGCCAGGCCTGGTTAGGGTGGGGGGCGGGAGCTGGGGATCAACATGTGAGGAAAGGACGCAGGAAGTAGACAGTTTGATCCTGCTCTGATTAGGGGCTGGATTAAAGGAATGAGTTTATCTGTACTTCTGCTTGTTTTTGTCTTGGGAAGCTGGCACTAAGAATGCCTCTAACCTGGAAGCTCCCTGGGCAAGAAGCAGAACCACAGCGGGGCCCAGATGGAGGCAGGGAAAGCTGGCTGTCATCTGTGTCAAAGGCTAGAGAGACCTGGCCCACAGGAAGCCTGGTCCAGTTCACCGGGGCTGGAGGGAGGCAAGTCCAGGGGCCAGACCACAAAGTACGTTTTCCTGGAGTGCCTTCTTGCCTGTGTCACTGGGAAAATGTGGAGGTCGGAGGTGAACTGGCTGTGGAGTTGGAGGAAGTGGCTGCCATGTGGTCGTCATGACAAAAAATGGTCTTACGTTTAGCCACTCAGAATCCTCCTCGTCTTTGAGACACACAACTAACAGAAAGGCGTCCTAATTCTGGAAGATAAGCTGGGACAACAGGAAAGTCTTTTCAAAGATGCCCTGTTTTACTCAGCCCTAATCCTCTGGCCTTTGCTTTATAGGAGCAAAGTAAATAGAGGCGTAGAAGATTATCTAGACTTCTTTTGAGGACTTATTTAATTTGGCTTGTGGTAAAGCATAAGTCTGAGGAACATTATGCTAGAGCAGCAATTTCCAACCATTTTTATCTCATGACACACATAACTAATTACTAAAATTCTGAGGCACACCAAAAAATATGTTTCTCTGCTGATCTGACAAAAAATAGGTATAGGTTTGATTCATTCACACCAGACGGCTATTGTTGTGTTGTCATTTTTTTTTTCATTTGACAGTCTAAAAGAGGTCAGTGCCCCTGACTAAATAGTGAAGTATTGCATGTTTTAAAAATTCTTGTGGCATTCTGGTTGAAAATCGCTGTGCTAGAGAGATTTAAGGGAGATTAAGGAGATTATTAAAATGTTCTATCTTAGATATAGCACAGGTTTGTAACACTTTTAAATCACTGTCGAGAAAACAAAAGGACGGTTCTAGGTAGTGTTGAATGAAATACGTAGAGCAAGATGTTTTAATATTAATCTGTGTTTTACTTCCAGGAATGGCAGATGATGGGACAATCGCATTATGCACCCCCAAATTATAGTTTATTATAAAATGGTTATATGCTCCACTGCCTCACAAGAGAAATTTTATTTGACTTATTATGCATTTCTAAATCTCATGAATGATTGGTAGGAGATATAGTCTTTCGTAACACAAAGAGCTGCTAACTAGAATTACAGTTCCTATTCAAAGCGTATAAGAGAGATAATTTTATTTCAACAGTCATATCCTAAGGGCAAATGGGTCATAGGGAATTATTAAGTTGAAAACATGAACCCAGTAATAATCACTATATATCTATCCCCTGTGGATGACGTCACTTATTTCCCTTCAGGACTTGAGCTTTCTCAGACATTTACCATTATATCGAGATATGCTGATAAAGATAATAGCGTGATTAAATATGCCATTAGTTTTTTTTACCATACAAGTATTCTCAGCACAAGAAACAACTTATTGGTATTCTTTTCTAAATTAAAATATACAGAGGGCAAAAGGATTAGATGGCTGTAGCAAATACTCTGATGGTAAGAAAAATACCATAGATCAGCAGCAACGAGCTTTTGGAGTAAAAACACAATTGCAGCAATGATAAAAACAATGATTTGCAAACTTCCAGGGCATATATTTGGATCAGAACAGCTCTCCACACAGAAAGTAATGGAAACATTGTGAATGTTTACTTAAAGCAGTTATTCTGACCTGATGCTACTGAACAATTGGCAAAAATGAGAATGTATGTTTGAGCTCATAAAAGGAAGATTCTACTTCAGGAAATTATGTGCCTTCAGAGCAATATGACTCTCAGAAGGCTGCTTATTTCTAAAGTATTTTCGGAGTTCCCTTGGCTTGGGCCACAATGGCATTCTGAATCCTTAATGCGAGGATTTATATCCACATTAACTACTCTTCTGGCAGCTGGTAGAAGAGGAACGCCTCTCCTGACAGACTTGCTGGCTGATTTGCATCGGTTTCCTGTGTGTTAATGGTGCACTACGACCTTGTGTGCTTTTTAGGGTCAACACAGGTGTGGAAAGAGCAGGAGCAAGACATATGAATGGGGAGACGCAGAGAGACAGGCAAGCACAGAGCTGCTTATCTGGAGGTGGCCGTTTGGATAAACGGAGAAACACAAGGCATGAGATGTGTCAGAATTAAGTCACAGCGATGGAAGAGACGGACAAGAGAACTACATCGGGAGGAGATGGTGGTGTAAAGAAAGTCTGGAAATGTCCATTAGGCCAAGAAGGAAGCCATGTACACATTTGTAGAAGTGCATGTTCATGTGTGTTTTACTTGTACATTTACAGCAGGAAGGTTTGGTCCCGTGCTTTGAATGATTTTACTGTCCCAAAAGGTAAATACTCCCCTTTTCCTGAAAGAGTCCTGATGTTTTGAGTTAAGCTTTGTTGGCCTTTGGAAGAAGAGCCTTGAGTGAGAGAAGAGGGTGGGATGTGGTGGTAGGGTACTACTGGTGAAGCAGCAGGGTGCCAACCGCACCCCCTTCTTCACCCTTGTGCTTGGAGTTGCTTCTAGTCAACCCTGTCCAGAGACTTCTGACATAGCTTCTGCAAGACTTGCTGTACCTGTGTGGGCCACTCACATTTAGCTGTTTCAGAAAGCAGCCTCTCTTTTTCATTCTATACCATTCTTACAGCAGGACAAAAAACTGTAGCATCCGCACCTTACTCACCCATCCGGCCGCCAAATTCTTTCCGAAAAGTAGAAGGGAGAGTTTGCTTAATTCAAACTGTTTGTTGAATGAATGAATGAATGAATGGACAAATGGCTTATCTTCACCTGCTTGCTCATTGCATTTAGCCATTTCCAAACTTTTGTTCTAAGCTTTCTTCCCTTCATTTTTTTCTCAGAAGATCTCTTCTTCCTGTGTTGAACTTTATAATACCGTATGTACGACCCCCAGTTATATTCTTTAGAATTGTTCTCTTTCTCGAACTTCAGATCTGAATTTCTAATTGTTTGTTGTATGGCCAAAAGGTTTTAAAACTGAACATGTCCACATGGAACTAATTTCCTTCTTTAAGTCTGATTATTGTTCTTTTTTTGTGCTGTTTCTTAAACTTCATGATCTTACCTGCCCCTTTATTCACCCAATCTAAGACTTATGTTGTCGTCTCCTTACTTCTTGCATTCAGTTAGTCAAAAAACCACATTCATTTAGCCTCTTCAAGATTTCTTGATGCATTCCCTCTTTGCCATTCCCTTGGATACTACCCTAGTTCAGAACCTCATTATATCCACCTTGTCATTTGGATTACTTTTTAACACACCCATAACCATGTCATCTCCCACCTGACATTCTTAGAAGAGATACATTAAGATAGAACTTGTCTTTGGCCGTCTGTCTCTCTGAAAGTCCCAAAAGAGCCCGCTCTATAATGGTAAGTCATGCTTTTCATTTGTAGATGTTCTATAAAACGTACAACTGAAAAATCCTTTAAAAATTCAATGTATTCTAGACATGGAAGTGCTTCTGACTTGATTCAGCAATGACCTAATTGTCTTGGTGAGAGCTATTAATATGGTAGATAGAATTCCTTCAGGTCTTCTCCTTCCCATAATGAATTTTTTAATGGCAACATTCAAAAATCAAGGTCAGCCCACAAAGTTATCATTTGCTGTGGTAGCAGATAGAGGTTTTAAGCCAGTCTGATTCTGAAGTTTAAATTTTTTTCCATGTAAAAACTAGTTAGAGTTAATTTCATTAAAGATTATAATATGTATAATACAGAAAGGCCTGGTAACATTTATCTTTCCTACAGCAGGACACATAGATGTCTGAAATAGTGGCCCAAAGGCACTGGGTACAACAGAAGGGATTTCTAGACCATCGAGCTATCTTCTTCTGCCTTTATAATGTCTGATGCTTTTTGCCTACTCTTCTCCATTGTCACCTTGGTACCCTTCGCTTCATGGACATTTTCTCCTGTATTGGGCTTTGCTAGCACAGATTAGCTTTCAAAACGTGTTTGTTTCAATAAATTAAATATTGAATTGCATTGTCTAGGGTTTTGAGTTATATGAATGTTTCTGTGTTTTAATTTTAAGGATATGAGGCATATATATACAACGTATTTCGGCAAATCAGCCAGGCACCCAACCCCCAAACTGACAGGCATTAAAAAATGTTTGTGTTGTGCTTAGTAGAGAATAGCCTTATTTTTTAATGAGAGGAGTTTTGGTTTTGATAAAGGGCTTATTTTTCTTTAATAATTGAAAACAGAAACTTAAAACTAGTAAGGGAGCCAGTTTTAAAAAAGGAAGAAGTTGTAGGATTCTGAGCAGAGAGGGGTTAATTCGTGCTGTGGGATTTGGTTTCAGGTGTGTGAGGCACAGAAATAGGAATGTTTGTAAAGTTTCCTCAAGCACTTGAGAGTCCCTCAGTGGAGCGGGATGGAGGAAGCAAAACACCAAGCCACCACCTTTGCCCTTCATTAAACATGTAAAACTGCCTTTGCTTAGTTTAAGGCATGAGAATGCAAGTCTCATGGAGTTATGACCGTTGATGCTTGGAGACTCAGAAGATTACATACCTTAAGAAGCTGAATTATAGATTTGTCCCACCTTAAATATGTCACACATCAAAACCTGGTTTTACAAAAGAAGAATATTAAGTTAATAATTTGCTTTAAAAAAGGATTTACCATAAGAGTATTTTAAATTTAAACTCCCTGAGCATATTTCAAATGTGCTAGATTTACATAATTGCAACTACCCAGAACTATCAGAACTTAGCATAGATTGTGGAGAATCTCTACTAGTACATATGAACTTGTATGAGCTTGCTTCTGCATAATGATGATCCTCACTTTTTGCATGCAACTCGTGGCACCTTTCACCTGACTGGGCCATGAGACTTGGCTTTGGCCAGTTGCAAATGTGAATCAAGCAAGGAGTTAAAAAAGTCTTGTGTGACTGGGTTTGTTCTCTCTTAACGCCTTTGCCTTGTCGTGAGAATGAGCACATGCTAGGTTTCTGGAGGATAGAAGACGCATGAGGCAGTCCCAAATTGCCCCAATTATGTAAGCTGAGGCCACCCAAGATCAACCAACCCCTGGCAGAACCAACCTACAGGTATGAGCAGGACAGCCACGCTGCCGGCGCAGCTAAGCCTGATTGAGCTCAGCCTGAATCAACTGAACCCCACAGGTTCATGAGCTAAACAGGTGTTTATTATTGTCTCCCACTGAGAGTCTGTGGTTGTTATGCAGCATTATCGGGGCAATAGATAACCAATACTTCGAAGTTTGTGTTACTAACCACGTGTTTGTAGATGAGGAAAATGAGGTTCAGAAATATTGATTAATGTACCTTAAGTCACGTCAGTAAGTGGCTAGGCCAGGACTTGGTCCGAGCCCTCCCGCCTCCCTTGAATTGATTCCAGTGAATGAGGAGTACAGCCAGGGAGGTGGCATGGTAAGTTTATAATCTTTAAAATAGGCAGCTTAGGCTCCCCTTGGCCCCAGTGCTGATCTATTAAAAACATGGTCACATATGAAAAGGAACCTAATAGTAGATTGGTTTTGAGGAACGTAAAGCCATTAAAAAACGTATTTCTTGCATTTACTAAATTTGTTTTTCCTTTTATGCATTTTAAGCTGAAATTGCTGCTCACTCAAGTACTCATCCCTTTCTATTTATATGACATATGCCATGAAGACTATGTAAACTCTTTCTCAGACAAAAAAAAAAGATGTAGTTTTCTCTGTTGACATAAATGAACAGATTAAGCATAAGTATGAGATTCAGCATATCTCTATTTCGCCAACATAAAAAAAAAGTGCATTTGACCACTTTTTTGTGTGTTAGTATACTTTTGTCAACAATTTTTTATTATATAAAAAGCCCCATTTCTAGTCCTTATAGAAGTTTTAAAATCATTTCACAGCTGAGTGGAGCCCTAAACAGAGCTATCTTAGCGTAATGAAGCGGAAAACGATTGCTTCTTAACAAGGCTGGTATATGGTGACAAACAGCTCATAAAAACCCCATCTGCCACAAAATGCCTCTATTTTAGTTGTCTTAGAATCTAAATAGCATATTTCCTATTTCTTTTCAGAAGTAACAGAGGAAATATAAAGCCTTCCCCACCATTAACTTGTCCTCTGACAAGAAAAGTGCTTGGCTCTTAATGTACTGACATGGCTCATTCACAAGACTGCACATGTCTGGTGATGATGCCCTTCAGACGCGCGGGGCTTTGGCTGCCCCCTTCCGCCATTCACTGCAGGCTCCAATGGGGTCGTACAAGGACGCCATTCCATTCTCGTGTTTTAACGACAGAGAGCGGACTGTGTACCAATCGGCTTTAGGTTTTGTGTAGTGAAAACAACACAACTCCAGAGTTTTCTGAGCAGAGCAATGGGACCATTTTCTTTTGAAACATTTAAGCTCAAATAACTTGATAAAATTTAAAATGAAATTTTAGTGTGTTTTCTAAAATGGAACCATTTACCTTTGTGCAGAAAATAAATGTACTAGAACTTTCAAAACTTTTCAAAATGCCACATAGCTATAGGTGATCTAGTATGACTTTAAAAATGCAAATATACTACTTTGCAAAAGAAATAAAGGAACTCCTTCAGTTAGGATATAAAATATATATACTAACTTATTCAAAGACATTTACTTTTAAAAGGAGGCTAGGAATTTTACTTGGAAAGGGCCAATGAACACTGATATTTAAATACATTTAACTTTCAAGTAGAATGTAGTGGAGTTCTCTGGTTTGAAGATTTGACTAGCTTTCATGAATTGGCTATAACTCAGCCCTCATCTTACTCGATATCAGGTAGAATTTTATTTTAAATGGTATCGCACACTTGATTTCTATGAGTAATTATTGTGCCACTGACTCTTGCATAATCTCCATTATGCTTACAGGGAACCTCTAGGGGTGGGATACTATTACTTCGCTCTTGTACAGAGGGAGGTATGTAGGCTGGGAGAAGTGGCGGTCTCTAAGAGGTCACACAACTAGTCAGCGGTGGAACTCCTGGTGGCCCTACCCTGCCGAGCTCTGGCTTTCCAGGAGTTCTGGGCAGAATCCAAGACAGACTGAGTTGTGAGGCTCTAGGATAGGGACCACTTTTCCCTTGCATGCCTGACTGGTGCGGAGCCCTCCATTCACACGGTCAGATCTTGGTCTACTTGGGCCTGATGAACTTTGCTGGCCTTTCCCTGAAGGCTGCCTGAGACTTTTTATTGCCAGGCACTCTCGTCAGCATTGGTAATAAACTGCTAACTAAGCAGAAAAGGCATCTGCTCTCATGAAGCTAACAACTTAATGCGAGGAGGAAAATGATAAACAAACATGATGAGGGAAATAATAAGGGCTATGAAATGTGAGTGAATGGGTAATGGCGAGGAGGGAAGGCTGCTACTTCACACAGAATGTAGTCAAGGAGAGCCTCTCAGAGGTAACACTGAACTGAGACCCCAAAACAATGGAAGAGCTTGCCCTATGTAGAGCCCAGGGTAGAGCATCCAGGAGAAAGAGATAGCACAAAACAATGTGTTAGAGTAAAACCAATATTTATAAAAGAGCCAAAGAATGCTAGTCTCAGGAGAGACTGGTCATCATCTAGTCCTCCTCCAACCCCCCGTGAGACATCATCAAGTCCACCCTTTTTCATGCTGCACATGAGAAGACTAAGGCTGCGTTCCTAGTCATTCGTGGGGCCCGGAACTGAACCTGGTATCCTCAGGTAGGACTCCACTTCTCCTTCCATGATACCGCACCTCCATCACCATTGCCCCTTCCTGTTTGTTCACTTTCTCTGTGCTTGGCACTGCATTGAACGAGCACCCCATTTCCTTGCTTACACTTTATAGTATCCTATGATTTTAGTATTATCCTGCCTATTTTATTTTATTTTTTAAAGAGATTTTATTTATTTTAGTTTTAGAGAACGGAGAAGGGAGAGAGGGAGAGAGGGAGAGAAACATTAATGTGTGGTTGCCTCTTGCACGCCCCCTACTGGGTACCTGGCCGGCAACTCAGGCTTGTGCCCTGACCGGGGAATCAAACCAGTGACCCTTTGGTTCACAGGCTGATGCTCAGTCCACTGAGCTACACCAGCCAGGGCTATCCTGCCTATTTTAATTATTAGCAAACAAAGACTTGAAGAAGTTTCGTAACTTGTCACATAGCTGTAGCAAGTGACAGAGCTTGAATTTGGTGCTTGATCTGTTCAACTTCCAAGTCTGAACCTTTTACTATTGGGCTGCAGTTTAGTTCAGGTATTTTTCTGTATCTTTAAACTTAGGGGGTTACATTACACATTTTATATTTTATTAGGTGAAAAAGTACATCTAGAAATAACTTCAACTTTGTGGAGTAGTCAGAGTGTGAATAAAGTGATGATTGAAGAAGGAAATATAAAATGCAAAGAATTATTAAAATGAACTTTTTATGATAGGTTTAGCTATTAAATAGTTAAAAGAAGCCAAGATGTGAAGTATAAATATATCAGTTCTGTTCTGTATAGTACATATTTTGATGCAGAATACTGAGTTAGTCTTGCCACAATAATTAGACTATAGCTTCTAAAATAAGTGCTATGCACACTGAAAAAGAAAGAAGAAATTATTAGATGACCAAGGTATGAATATAAATGGGGAGGCGTGCTCATTAGAAAGGAATGAGCAGGGGTAAAAGATGCTTATTCTTCCAAGAAGCACCATATGTTCACCAAAATATATCCAGCTCTTCCATATGTGATGTTTCTTATTTTCTTTAAAAGAAACGAGACGCATTTTGATACACAGAGCTCAAATTCCCACTAAATATAGTTCCTTTTGCTATAAGAATCTGGCCTGTTTTTTAAAGATTTGTTTGCAGAGTTTAGCTGTAATAGTAGCTGTCTCGGAGAAAAGCGTGAGCAGCTGCTGGTCTCTCTAATTTTTAATGACATAATGGTAAAGGACACACAGTGTATCCATGTCTTTTGATGTGTTCCAACCTCAGCCTTTATTCCAGATCTTTAAAATGGAAAGTATCATAGGCCAAGACTGTTCAAAAATGAGGTGTAAGTAAATAACCACACTAATCATTGCAGTTCAGGTGCTAACAGCACTGCCTGCTCAGAAATCATCGCAGTTCAGAAGCCTGTGTTGATGGCCTCTGTTTCAGAGAATGCGATATATCCTTCCAGATTTCCTTTCCAGCCACTTTCACCTCCAAGTTCCCATTTCCCTCCTCCTCCCTTTTCAGTGTGTGAAGGCATATTGTTCTAATTTCCTTTGTAATGAACATGAGACCACAGCATATTAAAACCATTCTTCTAAAGAATAAGGCCCATCACATTTCCCTCCCAATTCCTTTCCTCTGTCTGCTGGCTTCCATTCTAGTCTGATTCGATGTTTCATCTGCCATTTGAAATGACAGGTAGGTTTGGAAATGCAAATTCTTTTTCAGATGCTGTCATTCTTTATCTTTATGGGTTTCTTTGGTGATATAAAGATAAAGACGACCATAGTTCATATTCTACAACTCAATGTGTTATAGGGGAAAGAAGCATATCATCGTATTATATCTCTTATTGGCCCCAAGTATTATTAATTGCCTTATTATATTGCAATACTCTTATGCTATATTTCTGCTCAAGTTACATGAGTGAGGCAGGAAAATGTTCAAGAAAAAAATGAGACTTATTTTATAAGACCATAGATATGGCTTCCTTACATTCTATAAACGGCAAGAGTTTCCCACATGTGGTGGTGGAGATATAAACTGACAGCAGGTGTTTCAGGGATGTGGAAAAAGATGAAAAACAGATCACCCTGAATTAACAACATGAATTATTGGCTCTGACACTTCTCTGATAGGAAGGAAGCAGTATTGAATGAATGTAAACATTCTGACACATGCCAAATAAGAAGTACAGTACAGGCTAAATTCTCACTTTCACCGGTTTTAGGGACTTCCTGGCTTCTGGCTATGACACCTAACAGAAGTTCTTATTTCACTTAGAGTGAAGCCTATATGAATTCAGAGGTAAATGGCAGTAAGAAAACCACTAGAAGGCTGTTTTTAGAGGTTTGTTTGGGTTTTATAACTAGGCAATGGTTGTCTTGATAGAAAAAAAGAATTCAACCTGCCTGGAGATGATTAATAGCTTTAGGCTGTTTGAGGTGAATTCAAACAACAAGAGGTAGTAAGGTCTTTTTACCTTCTACTCCTTCTCTATTGGTGTTCCAATTAAGGATCTTAAACACATTATTTATTTATTTATTTTAGAGAGAAAGGCAGGGAGGCAGACAGAACAGGGACTCGAACCTGTGACTTTTCATTTTGTGGGGTGATCTCAACCAGCTGAGCCACACCAGTCGGGGCCCAAGTGAGCAAGGACTTTTTTAACCTCCCTGCTGCTTACAGGGGAATGTGCCATCAACTTTTTTCTTTTCCTCATGCCACCCCTTTCCTTTCCAGAATGAAGGACAAATAAACAACCACTCAGAATTCAAATATAGGTGGCTCTCATGAGAGAGCGTAGATCAAAGAGGGGAGTTGCCCCTTCCCAAGAGGGTCACTAAGTGGTGGGTATGCTGCATAAATAGATGCAAAACACAAACTAGCGAGCTACTTCAGACAAGCCCTATGGGAGCAGCTGGTAAATTTCACATGACATTTAGTTTCAACTGGGAAAAATGCTAAGGCTGATAAAAATGTTTAGTGTAGCTTTCATTTTCTCTTCCCACAGGTGAAGACGTGACCTAATATGCTTGATGCTATTTAAGACTTGGGCAGTGTCCGTAAGAGGTGGCACTATGGAGATATGTCTCCGTCAAGGTTATCTGGATGCAAGTGACAGAAATTGGCACTGGGTAAAAAGAGAATTTGTTGGAAAGATATGGAGCAGCAGGAATACTGGAAACTTAAGGTCAGAACAGGAAAGGGGCTGAGGGTGCTCCAGGAATCCACGGAGCAGGGACTCCTCTTTGGGCCCAGCAGAGCACTGCCGCTAGAATGAATGGGGGTCAGGCGTCAAGTTCCGGGAGGGACATCTGATTGGATCATATGGTCAAACCCATCTCCTTTTCTCCCCATGGTTAATGCCAGCTGCATGTCTTAATTAGAGATCTTATTCCAATGTATCCAATGAAGGAGGGATAATTTCCTAAAAGAACAAGGTTGTTATTACTAAAAGAAGGGAGGACTTCATGCCCATCTGCCCAAAGATATAATTGCCCACTGCACAGCATAATGCCTTATTGTTTTTATGCCATATATTCTATGGCTTTTAGCTCATAATCTATGTAGTTTGTCAGGAGAAGGGGAGGGTATAGGGAGAGGATGAGAAAATACTCTTATCATTGCATAGTATATATAACCTGATGTGGTATAGGTGGCCCACGTGGGCACTGGGTATAAATGGTCGAGCTCTCAAGCCTCTGATCCATAGCAATCAGCTAAGATGTTGAGTTTTAATCCATAGGAAATATCATGGCATTGACTTTTTGCCTAATGGGGAAATCTGTCTTAGCTGGCATCCAAGTTTTAAGATTTTCTTTTTAACAAATGGAAGAAGTGAACATAATTTCCTTCCTTGTCCAGAGATGGGGCAGAACACCAAAGTAATTGACCAGAACTATGCTCCACCCCCACCCCACCAAGAGCAGAACCACAGCTTCACAAACCAAAGAGATTCAAGTCCCCAGAAAGAGTAGTAATTAGTGTCAGGCCTGTCTTTGCAGAGCATATGGGAGGGAAGGAAAGCCTCCTTCACGATATCATTGAAAAATACCATGGACTTTCAATTGCAGATGTAAAGACTTCTAATTTTGTACAGATAGTGACCAAGGCCCAGGACTAAGGCATGAATGTCCTAGAGCAGGCTAGCAAGTGGCAGGTGCAGAAGAGGGGCTTAGCAGAACCTGAGCAGAAAGAAAAGAGGAGAAATCCAGAAGACTTTGTCATGGAGGCAGTTTGTTTTAGGCAGCTGGGTAAGAGCTTTAGTGGACTGAGAAATAGACATTAATTTACTAGCAGCTCCCTCTCTGTAGTGTTTATAACGTACTGCATTTAATTTTACATGCATTAAATGTGTAGGAAACCGTTTGAGATGTTCATTCTATAGGAGTGGCTCCGTCTCTCCCAGGTTAGCTTTCTGCTCTTTTCAGACAGTTCCTGGAGGAGTGAGAAGAGCTTGGCAGACCTCCACTTGGATCCAGAGGGCTCTGCACTGTAACTTAATGAGGAGGGAGAAAACTAGTAGCTGCCACTGCAAAACAGAACCTGTTTGGGGAAAACATGGGTGTGACACAGAAAAGACAAGATTAGCAGAACCTCTGGGGCTTTGACACAAACAGACTTAAACCCTGGCTTTGCCATTTCCTAGCATTCTGACCTTAGAAAACTCATTTACTCTCTATGCCTTACTTTTTTCATGTGAAAAAAAAGATAGGATGAGAGAGTTCCTATCCTGTGGGGACTCTAGGGGATCAGGGTTGTGAGTGGTTGGCACAGCTCTTGCATGGAGTAAGATCTCAGTGCATAGTAGCTCTTGGTTTTATTCAGAGGCAAGAACCTGGCCTTTTATAGGGTTTTGGCTGTAGAACTGGAGGATGCTTAGATTCCTGATGATGTATATCACACATGTAATAAAGCAACTGTCAACGTGTTCACATGAATTTGTGGTGAACACTTTATGAGCTCAGTGCCAGACCTGTGTGATTTGTCTGCCCCAGATTCTAATGCAATCTTAGGTTGCATCCATGCAAGGATGATGTCCAGACTACAAGAGGATATTTCGTCCACTGTACTTGACGTTCATTAATGATGTCTGCGGCATTACGAGCAGTTCAGGAGGTAGGACACGTTTTAGGAAGGTTTCTGACAGAATAGGTTGACAGAATTGGTAGAGGGTCTGGCTATTCATAGCAAATGAGGACAGTTTGAAGGAAGAGGATTAGTTGGAGCACTTGAGACTAAAAGGAGATTTGATTGCTGTCTTCAAAGCTGAGGGGTTGATCACGAAAGAGATTTGCCTAGGTGCAGAGGTTGGAAATAACAGGGAAGTGGATTTTGGCTCAGAATGAGGAGTCTAATAATTAGAGCTTCTCTTAAGTTCTGATGGTCCTCTCTATAAGCTGATAGGGCTCCTGTTTCTGAAAGATTTACCTGTAGGCTGGGCTTAGGAATGCTTAGAAAGGTATTTTAACCTACGTTGGAGTTGTTAAGCAGATAACAGCTCGGTAGACTGTTTCAGCTTTTCGACTGCAAAGTTTAGTAAACATCCTATAAGAACAGAAAGAAAAAATAACAGTCATGAAGCTAGAGGATTCCCTCATGCTTCTTAAGACTGGAAAGATTTCTGGGAAAGAGAGCCTGCTTCCTCTGGATCTCAGGGATCAGGGTCCCTGCATCCGGTTGTGGAGACATGTTACTGGACAATTAGAGGCTCTAGGCATCAGGTGCTTAGGGCAGAAAAAAGACTTCTGAGAAAAAGTGGCTACACTTTTCTCATTGCATCCTATTGATTGTCAGTCTTCCTTTGTTACTACTGACTTCTAAAGTCAAGAGCATACATGACGTTAGGATTAAGGTTCTTGACACAATTGGATCAGACTTGGAAGGAGCCCCACAAAGTCATATTTAGCCTATTTCCAACATTTCTTAACAACCATGAAACATATCATTTTTTAAAATAGCTACAGAAGAGCTGGGAACACAGAGAGTTTGCTATCTGTGTTCTTAAACGCCATTCTACCCTACCTGGGAAGACGAAATGGGGCGGGCGGTAGAGAAAATAGCAAACAGCCTTCGAGGTCAAGTAGGCATGGCCTTCTGGAGACCAGCTCTGGAGACAATCTGGGAGAACTGCTCGTAAAATGGCTCGTGTTCCTCGTCTTTCAAATGGGCACAATAACAGCACCCAATTTATAGGGTAGTTATAAGACTGATTAAGGTAATACATAATAAATGCCTAGCCTAGCATATTGCAAGCCCTCAATGAACATTACTTTTTGTAATGAGCTTTTAGCCCCTTTCCCTGCTCTATCAGGGTAAGAATGACACCAGATGGTCAACAATTTTAATACAATTTCAAATACTTATTACTTTTATCAATCACTTTTTAATTACTTGGGGGGAAATTCATTCAGAATCTGGCAATCTTTCTTTATGGAAATATTTACTAAATGTTAGTTCATTTCTAGACCTCTTAGACTCTTTTAAGTCTTTGACATCTTTATTAAATTTTAGCACTCCAAATGGTAAATGCTAAGCAATATTTATTTGCAGACTTTCCTGGAGTGTGCATTCATGTTTAGAGTTAAGCTGTCTAAGATAATTATTGAGAATTAGCTATAAATTATTAAAGCTACCATAGTTATAAATAGCCACCCTGATAATTAGTCATGTAAACCTGAAAATAAAGTGCCTTAAGAATTTCATATATTTTTAAACACTTATACTACAGTGGGGAAGGAAAGCACTGGATTTATTTAATGACTATGTATAGAAAAATTTGTATCAGAGACCTTTCCTTACAAGACTAATAGAAAAGGGGTCCAGTGGATTCTAATTATATTATGTTAAAAATTTCTTACTTCCTCTCAGTAATGTAAATTACTTCTTGTTAATGTTATACAACAACTGTTCTTTAGCCCTTACATTCATTATATACTTAATTATTACAGGAGAACATATTTTACAGCCAAATGGAAATTTCAAGAACTGCTACAAATTATATTATGTTGTATTTAAAAAAATTGATTATTGCAATACTATAATTTCTAACTCTTCATCAAAAAGAATAAAGCAATACTCAAGCCTAACTAAAAAGTCTATAATCAAGCAACATGAAGAATTAAAGACAAAAATTGACTATGTTATGATATTTCATGCCCAAAGTTACTGTATCACTAAACTGTCCCATGATGCACATTAATAATGTACCTTAGGATTGCACAAAAAATAATTCATAAATATTCTGGAAAAGGGGAAGCTATCATAATTAAATCACAGTAAGTAACATGGTTTTTGGGTTAGTATTTGAATGAATAAATAATTCTTACTATGCAGCCTGATATGTTGATTTTTCCATGATATTCAAAAGGTTGAGATTCAGCAAATGGAATATGTATGAAAGTAGCTTTTTAGAAAACTAGCTTTTTCTAAAACCTGTGCTCACAGTGAATATGAACTTGTTATTAAGGAAGTATAACATGCAAGAAAGTTATATATTCATTGGTTAAATATTTAAGTATTTTTAATACTTAAGTTGTCTGTTATGTAGCACCATGTTAGTTTCTTTGGTGAGAGTTCCAAAATATTAGTCTGATCAAGTTTCACTGATGTTATGTTTTTTAATTGATTTTTAAAATGCCAATTTAAAAACCAGATATTGCCTCATCTATTAAGAAATTGAAATAACTACTTTAATATTTAATCTTTATGATGTTTGGGAGTCCTTTAATCTTCAGGCAAAGCAATTTTGTTGACACCGAATTTATTAATAATTTAATTTTTCTTCTAGACCGGAGAGCCTTCATTGTGAACTGCTGACACAATTTCGAGACTGATTCAAACCACCAAAATGTATTATCACCATTCAAACTATAAACCTTAGCTGGAATTTTGGTATCTAGATATCACTTTTGATAATTTCTGTGATATGTTGATATCCATATTGATTAGGCGATTTATCACTGGTGGCTTGGATGGTCCCCAGGGCAGCTTTTCCTTTTCTCTTTTTCAGAGAATGGCACTAGCACCTGCCTCAGTCGCCTGGTCTTGATGCTTTAACTCCTCCCTCCATCCTACTCCCACCACAAAAACACAAAGTCCTTCTACTTACTAACCTCAGCATCTCTTGAAAGCATCCATTTCTTTCCATCTTTTCTACCGCTCTTGTAACCTGAACCACCGCGATCTTGCAGCGTTACTGCAGTGGCCTCCCTTTCCCCAGTCTTGGTCCCTTCCAACCCATTCTTATCATATGTAGTTGGGATGTTTCCAAAATACAAGCCTGATCACAGTGTTGAGTGCCTTCCACATCCTGTAGGTGGCTGAACTAATGTTCTGGCCTCTCGGTGTCTTGCCCATCTCATTCCCAGTGAATATTTCTTCACTCCGACTCAGCTAGGCACTCTCTCCACTGGTCCAGTTTTAAAATCAAAATTTCAAAATAGATTCATGCATTCTATTCTCTGAGCAATGTCTTATCTTTCCTGTTTACCTCCTCAGTCACCTGTGGAAACAATTCTTTAAAAACCCTGAAAGCTTTAATCCATTTTCTCTCTATTCCTCAGTCTCCTTTTATTTTCATTCCTTTCATTCCTCTACCCACTTTGAATGCATGATAATTTTAATGATATAATTTTTTATATAATTGAATTGTTATTCTATCCCCTGGCAAATCCACACCCGGGGAAGGTCCAACCTCCTACTGTCTCTGTGCATATCCCCACACAGCCAAGTGTTGCTACATGACAGGCAGTTTGGAAAAAGTGTAACTTCATGATCACCACCCCCAGTGCAAGTTCAGCACTGGCACACTATCCTACTGTTTACTTCTCTCTAGTAACTTCATTCTTTAATTTGACACATTGACTCCCACCTTCTCATTTCTTGAACTTCTGCTGAAGATTTTGCTTCAAATTCACTGAGAAAATAAAAATTGACAATGGAGAACTTCATCAGCCTTTCCTCCCAAATGTCCGTGTGTGTTTGTGTGTGTGTGTGTGTGTGTGTGCATGTATGTATAGTTTTTCCCTTTTTCCTGAAATAATGGAAGTTTGTTTCTCCTCTCAAGTAGTTATTTTTTCACATGCACTATGAACCCTTTTCCCTCTAGTCTTATCAAAGACACTGTCCTTTGGGCCATTTCCTCTTTTTTCTGTAACATCAATCTTTCCCTCTCATTTGGTTCATTTTCATTAGTTTACAAATACACTCAACACCCCCATTTCAAAAAAACCCTCCCAGGATCCCATATACTGTTTTAGCTGCAAACTATTTTCCTTTGCTTTTTATGCCAAATTCTCCAGAAGATTGATTCTACATGTTCTCTCCAATTCTCATTGTCCATTTAGTACTTTTTAAAATTCTCAACTAAAAAAAATTATAATCTGCCAGGTACTATGCTAGCGTTTTACATGCATTAGCCCATCTACACCCAAACTACCTTATTAGATAGAAAATATCATTAACTAAAATTTGCAAATAAGGAGGCTGGGACAGAGTGGCATGATCAAGATCTGAACTCGGGCAGTCCAACCCTGAGACTACGCTCTTAAATCATGACACCTTATCGCCTCTCTAGACACGAACATATGTAGAAAGACTTCCCAGTCCCAAACACGTCTCTCCACTCCCAGAGGCCACCATCATTATAATTTTGGTGAGTATCCTTTCAATTTTTTCTATGACACGTTAAGGTGTATCTAATTTTAAATGATTTATAAAATTTTTCATGTATTTTCAATATTTACATAAATAAACATAAGTTTATTATACTTCATTCAACCTCTTCCTTTTGTCTTTCAATATTATTTTTTGGAGATCTATTCATGTGGACATATAGTTCTAATTATTTTCGCTTCTGTAGTATTCTATTATATATATCTCAGTATTTATTCATTTTCTAATTTTTGGACATTTAAATTGTTTGCAGTTTTTATGGTATCAAAAAATGCACCAGTGAACACCCTATTAAGTATTTATTTAAACTTTAATAGTACTGTATTCAGGTCATTTTTTTTTCTATCAACATTTCTTTAGACTTTGTTAACTTCTCTTTTTATTTTTACTACCTGGTTAGTTCATGTAAATATATCATGTATACTGGAAAATAATATATATTTGATATGGGTGGATAAAGAATTCTTTATGGATTTATTAGTTCAAGTATGTTACTGTATTGTTTCAATCTTCTACATTTGTTTAATGTTTTTTTATTGATTTATTACTTTCTACAAACAATATATTAAAAAGTTATGATGCTAGGTACTTATTGGTACACGATTTTCCCTTTTTATCATTATAATGTCTTTTTTATTCTTGTTAATGCTTTATTCCTTATTAATATTAACATTCTACCCAAGATTTCTTTTGGTTGTTAGTATTTGCCTGGTAGATAAGTTTTCTTTTCTGTTAATGTTACTTTAAAGATGTCTGTTATTAGAAGCCTATGTAAGTGGCTTTGTGTGTGTTTTAAATTATAACGTTTATTTCATTTTGAGACATTTTATTTATTTACATTTATTGTAACTAATGCCATATTTTTACTTATTTATGCTGTGTATTTTATCATGCTTTGTCCTTGCCCACACGTTTTTCCCTCCGCTCTTTTCTGCCTTCTTTTATATGATCCAGGCTTCTGTATTTTTTTTGCTTTATTTGCTGTTTTGGAAGTTATACATTTTATTTTTATATTGATTTTCCTTAAAATTGATATTCACCTTTATAATATTTGAAGTTAATCAGTGTCTCTTTTCCTCTAGAACAATTTGGGACGTGGTTTAGAAAGTTTTAACTCTATCCCTCAGCATCGCCAACCAACCATATTCAATGTAAATTTTGTCTATTATGTTAATTTAATATTGTTTTACATATTCTACCTGAATTAGTTAATTATTATTATAAATAAGTCAGTGCTTATTTATATTTACCCATATTTTATAACATTTTTTCTTGTTTTTGTTTTTTACCATTTTTTTCTTTCTTCTGGATTTAATTTCCTTTTTCCTGAAGTATATCCTCAGATAGTTTTTTTAAAAAAGATTTTACTTATTTATTTTTAGAGGGGGAAAGAAGGGAGAAAAAGAGGGAGAGAATCATCAGTGTGTGGTTGCCTCTCACTCACCCCGTACTGGGGACCTGACCTGCAACCCAGGCATGTGCCCTACTGGGAATCAAACCAGTGACCCTTGGGTTTGTAGACAGGCACCCAATCCACTGAGCCACACCAGCCAGGGCTCCCTTAGTAGTTCTTTGAGAGAGGACCTATGAGTGTTAATGCTCTCAGTCTCTAATATTTTGAGAATATTTTTATTTTACATGGACTATCTTTGTACTAATTTAGATGGGAATAACATTCTAGACTGAGTTATTTCCCCAAAACATGAGTATTTTTAAGCTATTATTTCCTTTTTTCTTGGCACTTATTGTTGCAGATCCTTTAATGATCATTTCATGATAGGTAATAAGTCTTTTCTTTAAATTACTTTTAATGTCTTATTTATATCTTTCAACGACTGCAATGCCAAAAAGAAGTTTCTAACTGTGGATTTTTCTTATCTATCCTGTTGAACTCAATATACTCTTCCAGTTTTCTTTGAATATTATCTCTCCCTCATGTCCTCTAATATCTTTTTTGGAATTCCTATTAGATATATATTAGACCTACTCATTCTACCTTTCATCTCTCAACTTTTCTTTTATAATTCTTATCTGTTTTTGGTTCAGTCTATGTTATTTTCTTGGATTTATTTCAATTAACCAACTCTCTTTAGCTATGCTTAATCCATTCAGCATAGCTGGTTAGCTCTTCAGATATTTATCCCATATATTAAGATCTAAATTTAGTAATTATAAGGGATCTGGCACAAATAACACCCCTTTCTTATTACAAAATCAGAAACATGTAATTCTGTAACATAACATCACACTCAAGCCCACCATATGACGTTTTAGGTGAAATGTTCAAATTGCTGCCCATATCGTGTGAGACATTCATGTATCCTACCAACCACACTCAAGCAAGCCTTACTTCTACCGGACCCTGTATTTTTTAGTTCTAAAAGGGAAGTACATCATCTTATTCCATACATCCTGTTGTCTTCTTTGTCTACACTTTCTCTAAGTAATTCATTTATTTCTAATGGCTAATAGCTCTTAATTTTATCTTTCTCTCAGTGCTTTTTCCTAAGTTTCTGACTTACATTCCCAACTGCTTATATAACTTGTATGTTTAATAGACATCCCAAATTTAAAAATATAAAATGAAACTTTATTTTTCTTGGAAAACTCTTACCCCCAAGTCTTCCATATCTCACTAAGTAATGTTACTGTTCTCTCTGTAGATCAAGACAGTGTGCAAGATTTTGTTTTAGATTCCTTTGTCTCCCTTCCATCTCACAACCACATCTTAACCAGCTTCAGTCTCTTCGCTTCTACTTTCTCTCTTTCAACAAGGCATTTTTGTCTTTCTTCTGGAAGATTGCATAGGCTCCTAATTGGTCTCTTTATATCTATTCTTGCCTCTCACAGTCCATTTTCAACACAACCAACAGCGCAATTAAAAATATATGCAAGTTGAATCATGTTGCTAACTTGCGTCAAATTCTTCAGTGTCTTGCTCTTGAACTGTGCTTGAAATAAAATTCTGATTATTTCATTTGACCTTGAAGATTCTGTGTGGTCTGGTCCTTGCTCACCCCTTTTCTTATTTATCTCTACTCTTTGATATGTTCCTACCCTTCACACTTTTTTTTACCTGTTTGTTAGGGTTTTTACTTGCTGTCCTTCGAACTGTTCTCCTGGATCTTCACATAGTGGCTTCCTCTCAGTTTTCAATTTTCTCTTTAAATGACACTCCACAGTGACTCCTTTCTTGACCAGCGAATAAAAATAGGTTCTCCCCCAGATCTGGTCCAGATAATTTTTCTCTATCTAAACAGACTATTTACTTTCTTCACAGAACCTTACATTTTGTAATTGCTTATTCATTTATTTGTTAGTGTCTTTACTCTAAACTTCAAATCCCAAAGGGGAAAGACATTTTGTAACATTTCACACCTACTGCTATGCACCCTGTATCTAGCATTGTGTTTGGTAGTTTGAGGTTCATGCATTCTGCTTTCACTTATGTAACAAATATTCATTTAGTGCCAAAGCCAGACTCTGCTAAATGCGGAAGATATAACTGTGAACCAAGACAGAAATGGCTGCTGCCCTTTCACAGCTTGCATTCTTGTGAGGAATGCAGGCAGTTGCAAAGAAATGCAAGTGCTTTATTCAGGAAGTACAGGGTGCTATGGGAGCACTTAAGATGGAAACCTATACCAACCTTGGTATTGGTGGGAGGGGTCAAAGAGAGTCTCCTGGAGGAAATGACATTGCAGCTGAAGCTTGAGGAATCAATAAAAACTTAACAGATGGAGTGTGAAGGGAAGATTGTGTAGGAGATAGTTAGCAGTATATACAAATTTTTGGAGGTGAGAGAAATCATGGTACAATTGAGGGAACTAAAGGAGTCCAGTGTGACTGCAACAGTGTGAAGTGAGGAATGGTGAGAAGTTAAGTTTGGAGAGGCATTGTGCAGAATCTTAACCCATGTTAAGAAATCTGAATTTTCTCAAATAACACTAAAGAGGATTGAATGATTTTTCAAGAGTTGATATATATGATTATGTTTGTATTAAAAACCTCTGAGGATAAGTTGCTTGGTGAAAGGAACGGACAAGATATTATGGGATGCACAATCGAATAATAAGCATTATCCTCAGATAGAAATACAATTTAAAAAATGCTTATTTCATAAAATAGTGATTCACTGGTATTATGCACAAGCAATAGGCTCACTAAAATAAATTCCTATCTTCATGGACTCATTCACTGGAAATAAGAATGAAGGAAGGGAGAAAGAAACACAAGACTCGAGGAGCAAAGAGAGTGGCATTTATAAATTTATCCAAATATGAATTCTGACTCATAACTGATGAGTTTTCAGATTTTAGGTTTCAGTTTAAATGTCTTGCTTTGGCTCAATATCGTTATAGTTTAAAACATGTGGAAGACCAACATTTAGTTGCATCAATAAAGATAAGTATCAACGAAGTGAAACATGGAGGTTATCTCTTCTAGTTATCTCTTACTAGGTTTCCTGCTATTCATCTGCATCCTGTGGTCATCATCCCTATCTCCAGGCCGCCCTGGCTGTCTCTGGGTGGTGGAGGCCTGCAGAGTGAACAGCGGAGGGACAAAGGCGCTGTCCTACCCATGGCAAGGGGTCTGGTTGCAGTAGCCAGGGGTGGTGGTGATGATGGCAGCAGCAACACAGAGAAAATGCCAAGCAGTGACAGGGGTCAATGTTCTTGATGGGATGAAGTGGGGGTAAAAATTCTATTATTAATTAATAGTTACCTAGTGCTTTTTTAAAAAAAGATTTTATTTATTTTATTTTTAGACAGAGAAGAAGGGAGAGAAACATCAGTGTGTGGTTTCCGCTTACACAGCCCCTACTGGGAACCTGGCCCATAACCCAGGCATGTGCTCTGACTGGGGAATCGAACCAACGACCTCTGGTTCACAGGCCAAAACTTAATCCACTGAGCTACACTCAGTCCACTGAAGTATGCAAGCCAGGGCATAGTGCTTTGTAGTTTGAAAACCCTTTGTTGTTATTACTTATTTCAAGGTCACAGTAACACTTTGATGGATAAGATGGTAACACTTCAAGCTCCTGTGCTTTTATTTGCTTTATTTCAATGTTTCCCTGCGTGGTTAGGCTGTTCCCTGTTGCCTCTTTGCATTTACAGCAATATTTCTCAATAGTACTAATTTGTCATTTCTAATCTTCTGTGGTCGAGTTTCTTGGAAGTAAATCTGCAATATAAGTGACCAGGATTGAAATGAGAGTCCAGCTGTCTGTTCTAAGGTCATAGGGCATGGTTATAGGATTTTGATGACCTTCCCTTTCCTCCTCTTCATTTTCTTCATCGGCTTACCTAGCCCCATCGTATGCTTCAGTCAAGCTAAATTATATGCAAACCTGTCCTCCCAGCTCTTAGTACCATTTTTTCCATATGTGGTACTTTTTCCAGCCAATGACATTCTTTTTCCAATTCTTGAGAACCTAGCTGCTATTCACTCTCAGTACTCAGCTTCAGGATCATTTAATTGAGAGATACCAGCTCCTTTCCTTCTCCTCCATGCTCCAAAAGCTGGATGAGGCAGGCACACCAGCCGTGGTCTTTCATTCCAATGCCGTGCGCAGTGCCTGCCACAGAGGAGGTGGTCATTAGTGTTTGTTGAATGACCGAATGTCTTGAACTGAACAGCCATGTTGTATAAAATGATGTATGTAGCAGAGTGTAAAGTAAATCAATGGACAAATACAGGGAATTACTGCTGTTTCAGTTGACCAGGTACTTTTCTCACATGAGGCTGAGTTAGCTGAGGCTAACTCAGCTGACAGACGTGTCTGTGTTAGCTAGGGACCCATCCATCTTCAGTATAAGTTTTGATATTTTTATCAAACTCACAATTATTTATTTTTGCTACTATTTATTTGAGCAGGTATTGTTACTCCTTCTGGCATTATTTATTATTTTAACTGATTTTATTTCTTTTATTTCTACTACACTTGTTTTTATCACGCTAAAAGAGGGTTTAAACTGTTTTTGCATGAGCGTGAGTACATGGTGACCCAAGAATGAGACTTCCTCAAATAAGATCGTGGTGCCCAGACTCCCTGATGGGTGCTTAATGTGCTGGGTCTTGTTTCTCCTCTGGAGCTAATGTCATGGTATCAGGACGTGAAATAAACTTAACCCTAATGTATGTGCTGTCTATATATTTTAATCAGAAGCCTAAAATCCCTGCAGACTTTGCTTCTGCAAGTCACTTATTTTGAACCCTGCCACTGTGTCTGATTGCTCATGTAATATTAAACCCTAGTTGAGCCTTAATTTCAAGAAATATGAATCAAATTGATAAATGAGAATTCCAAGAACTTCTGAACTATAGAAAGTAGGGTTTTTTTTAAAACAGTGCTGAAATATACAAATAACAAACAGTTTCTGATACATGTTTTTGAATTCACTTGTAATATTTTAAAAATGGACAGGAATGATTAGTGTCTAGGATACTGTCCCACACATTTCATTTTATTTCATGACATCTCTATTTGGATATCTGCTGAGAATCTCAAACAATGCCAAAACTCTGAACTTTTATCTTTCCTCCCTCAACCTATTCTCCTCAAATCTCACATCTCAATAAATCATCACCAGTCACCAGTTGTTCAAACCCCAAACTGTAAAGTCATTTTTAATCTCTTTCTTTTCCTTTCTTCATCAGCTAGTTCTACTGTTTTGCTCTCCAAAAAAAATCCGAGTCTTCCTTTTTCTTTCCAGTTCCTCTGCTAGTGTTGGAGTAAGTCATTAACATTTCTCTGCTGGCTGCTACGACAACCCTCTTGTTAACCGCTCTCCCTCCATGCCAGACAGTCCAGCTCTGAAGTGTGTGCTTCTAACCACTTCCGTTCGCTGCCTCTTGTCTGTTTCTCGCTGCACTTAGGATAAAATCCAAATTCCGTATCACAGCCATTGGCCTTGGCATCATGAGCCCATTAGAAGCTTCTGTGAGAAATTTTAGCGAAGTTGTGCAAGCCGATGGCATTCTGCTAAGGGTGGAGGAGTGGGGGCTGTTAGAAATTGCTAATAGTAAGCCATTACTTGTGGGAATTGTTATGTAGAGAGGAGAGAGGTAGGAGGGCAACCAGAGAGATCAAAAGGAATAAAAGAGCCCTTTTTAATTAAAGAAGGAGACTTGAGCACACTAAGATAAGGAAGGAGACAGAATAGAAAAGCTTGAAATAGAGGATGAAAGAGATGACTGAATGATGACTTTGAAAGGGCAAGAAGAGGAGGGTGGTTTAGCCTTAGACACTGCATTAGTTATCTGCTGTTGAGTAACAGATTGCCCTAAAATTTAGCAGCTTACAATGATAAACATTTATAACCTCATACAGTTTCTAAGGGCCAGGAATCTGGGTGCTCTACCACATGGTGGTGTGATTTACCGAAGGATTTTTTATCTTATGAAAGGCTCCATCACAGGTTTTTTGAAATAATGCGAAGTCATAAACATCTTTCTTTATGGGCATGTTATGATAGGGTTTGAAATATACACACGGTGTGAGGATATCTGAGCCAGTGTATATTCGGGCTCCGGGTCTCTCGGGATGTTGCAGTGAGGCTGCTGGCCATTGTCAGTCCCTGAACTTCACTGGAGCTGGAGCAGTTGCTTCCGAACTGTTGGCAAGAAGCTTGAGCTCCTCCCGACATGGGCCCCCCCATAGGGCTGCTTATGGCCAGGCTTCACCTAGAGTAAGTGATCCAAGAGAGAACAAGAGTGTAAGAGCCCAAGGCAGAAGCTGCAGTATCATTTATAATCTAATGTTGGAGGAATGCCACCGCTTACCATCACTTCTGTCATATCCAATTGTTCATACAGATTTATACTGGTATCGTGTGGGAGGAACCTACACATGGGTGTGAACACCACCAGAGGCAGAGAGCACTGAAGCCCATTTTAAAGGTCGGTTACCACAGAACTCAAAAAGGAAATCTTTGCTCTGTAAAAAGAAATGTGAGAGAAAGGGGAAGGAGTTAACTGAGAGGCTGGCTTATGGCTTAGGTTTTTCTCAGTGGAGGGAGAGGCAAGTCATTTTCTGAGAGTGAGGGGGTGAGAGAGTTTGGGCAGGAAGTTTGGGGCTTGGAAACGCTATTCAGGAGAATTGGAAAAGTGGCTCTTTCTGGGTGTATCAATAGAATGGTTAGGGAGAATCGGGAGCTCAGCTGAGTCGGGAAATCAAAAATGTGCAGAAACGGCAGTCTGCCTGGTTGTGTGATTTTCTCACTCAGTGACAGTGAAGCAGAAAGGGTGACCCTGGGTGATGGTGTGATCCAGGACGGAGCTTTGTGAAAAGTGTGTGGCCCAGGCCAAAGGGGACAGGGGAGTTGTGTAAAATGTTGGGGGAGCGATCGAGATAATCTTTCATGGAGCTGGAGGGAAGGACCTGAAACCAAAGGAATCTGAAAGGTGTGAGAACATGGATGGGGTCAAGGAACTTAAGATTTTGATACAGTTGAAGCAGAGGTTAAACTAGGGAGAGGGACAGAGAGCTGGACGCTTTGGAGAGATGACTTTGGAGTTGAAGACCATTCCCTATAATGGATATGGGGAAGTGTTAAAGGACAATGAACTAGATTTATAAAAACCTAGATTTGTTTTTCCATACCAAATGGAATAACTGATTAATCAGTCAATGCGTATTTGCTGAGCTATTGCTGCACGCTCATAAATGCGTGTGGCGCGGTGTGTGATAAGATCGATTAAAGTGCACACTTCCACTCGAGTCTCTGCCGCGTGGTGTTGTGATTTACCAAAGGATTTTTTACCTCATGAAAGACTCCATCACAGTGAAATAATATGAAATAATAAACGTCTTTCTATATGGGCATATTATGATAGGATTTGAAATATACAAATGGCGTGATGCATCAATTTAAATAAATATCTTGTGTAAAGTAAATGTGGGTTCTTCCTCAGTATTCATAGTTTAGAAAATATTTCAGAAAATTACCTTTTCATGATAAATTGTTAGCCACTGTGTAGTGCAGTTCTCAAAGTGTGGTCCCTGACCAGCAGCAGTATGGACACCAACTGGGCACTTATGAGAAATGCCAGTTCCACGGCTCTGCCCGGGATCCGCCGGATCAGACACTCTGGGCATGGGGTCTGGCAATCTGTGTTTTAAAAATCTCTTTAGGTGATTTTGATGCCCTCTGAAGTTTGATAACTGGCACAGAAGATATTAAAGCAATAATAAGACAAAACAAACACAAAAGCTCGATAGGAGGACTCTTTCTTCTTTGGGTTTTACCTTCTACTTCGGAATTACTGACAAAGCTGTTTTCCACTTTGTCACAGGTAGCTCAGTGAGAACAGCACTATTTTTAATGTCTTACTTATTGGTATATTTCCAAATTTGTATAGTCAGCTTCTTATAATTTTCTCACAAACACTTTTTACTACAATTTCATGGTGCAAAGTCCAGAAAAAGTAAAATGCTATTCTGTAAGAAATAATATCTCTTTATAAAATATGTTTAAAATAGTTCAAATTAAAGTCCAGGGCCTTTTTCTAGGTAGATTTGGCCATTCTAGAGGCCACAAACAATTTATTTACTCCTGTTTAACCCATAAAACATAGTTTAAAGTAGTTGTAATCCAAATAATCTATTATTAACCACTCTCCATTTTGATACTAGCCACTATTTGAATGTACTGTTCTACATGTAATTGCTGTATATACTATTAAAAAAAAACACCCTCCATATAAGTAAAAAAATGAGTTTATCAAATTTCAGTTTTCTAAAATAGAGAAATATATTCAGCATTGTAGGGGAAGGAGGTCTTCCATTCAAATGAATTTTCTAGGAACCTGACCTATATTTGTGTATCTACAGCTATTTCTTTTTCCATTTATGTCAATAAAATCAGAAGATTATTTGGTAAGGTTGCTAGTTTGATTTTTCACCATTGAAGTTCTGTTTTAATACACTTTATAATATTCTCTTACTCCAATTAAACAAATGTTTATTGAGCACCTACTATTTTCATAAAGTGTTTTGAGTCATGAGATGGATAAAAAGGTGAATGAGAGTTGATGCGAAGGTGGTGACACGGAGTACTCCTGAATTTTTGTTCTCCCAGGGTGCACTGAATACAGACACTAGTTAAGTGACTCCTACATACAGGGGAGGAGGGCTCCAAGAAAATACCCACAGGAAAAAGGGTAGGAAAGGCTGAGACACACACTTGCCATAAAGCCCGTCTCCCACACAGCACCTTACAATCAGGAGGGAACCCCCAACTCCCAGCTTTCTCCCGAGGAAGGGGGGGTTTAGACCACATATAGTGCCCCAAGTTTTCGGTACACACTATTGTTATAGGTTTCACCTGTAGTGTTTTGAACTCATTACCATTCACTTAACATGTAAAATACCCTTAGTTGAGAGGATTTATCCCTAATTTTTCCCCCTGAAGTGCATTACGTGGCAGTGTTCCCTCTCTAGCAGCCAGTGTGAAGTGCAGAATGAAAGCTGCATGACAACTGTGCTGGGTTTATATTTGCTGAATGTCAAAAGCTCGCATTACTAATCCTGCAGGGTCACGTTTGGGTTTTCGCAGGTGATATTTCTCTGTAAGTCATATTCTACATTAATGACATTAAAGGAAACTAGCCCTGTTTATCTGCTTGGCTTCAGTCCTCTTTCCTTCCCCTTGATATTAATATTAGCTCCAGATAACGCAATTTTCTTGAACTTACTCCAAACATTTTGCAGAGCTTTTTAATTTTTGCACATTTGCATTATCAGTAAGACCTGCTGGACCTCAAATAGAAATGGCAAATGCGGTGCTTCAGGAAAGCTAGGGAAAGCCAAAGTTCAATTCTTTTATCACCAAAGAAAATGAACCTATTTTAGATGTCAGTGGTGAGTAAAAGGGAAATGAACTAGGGAATTAGAATTTAAAATTCACAGCATGAACCTGAGTATTAAAGAATAAGTTATACATTGACCCTTCTGATGTTTAACAGAGAGAAGCATTCAATTTGCATCTCATTAAATATTACAAATCAGATAGGATTTCTATTTCTATTTTTTCTAATAAAAAACTTTTACCAAATTACCTTGAGTTATCAATTTGAGAAACCCTACTACATTCTCCAAATTTATAATATGATATCTAATAAATTTCTTCTTTACAAGGGCTCTAAGAAGTGATTATAAGGGATCAGTAAATATAAAACTAGTTTGGAGGAAAGGTCATTCAGCTTTAATCAATGGTAATAGGAATATTGTACCTACTTTTTGCTCATAAACATGGTGGATTCATGAGGTACATTTTTTATTTTAACACACACATTAAATTTAAAAAGCCATGTTGCCTATAGCTTTTTATTTACGATTTCAGCCCGTGTTTTTCTTCTCTGTTTCCTCTATCTTCTTCATAAAAATAGGAGATAATTTAGGAATTGTAGAAGTTTTTCTAAATAATTTGATGGTAAAACAAATTATTCTTGTAATTTCAATTTTTGTTTCTGTGTTTACAACTTGTTACTGTTAATAAACTGATAAATATTGTAATTCCACATTTATGTTGATTGAATTTAGATAAATTTGGAAAATTTAATGCTGATATTTATATTTTTATTATTATGCTCATGCTGCTACCTATATTATTTACCGTATTTGGGGATTTATTTCATTGAAACTTACATGTGCCTTAGCATAATTCTTTGTTAATTGACAGTAATACAATGTATTAGTTTACATTCCTTCATTAAAGGCTGAGTTGCTTCTCACTCATCTAGGGCTTCAGATCGCTGATGAACATTTAAATAATATTTTTTTAAAGGGAAAATGACCTGGTCTTGTTGAATAACCGCTGTAGATCTGTTTTCCTCTGCTGTTTTTTTGTGGGCACAAATCTTTGTATGCCTGGTTATATTTGATTGTATCTAGACTTTATATTAAAAAAATTATTTGTGGAAATAATTGGAAGTCTAGGATGAAGGTCTCTTTGTTTGGAGAGAATTTTCTTTTGCCAGTAGCCTGAGGGCACTAGTAGTGGAGGATCACTGTAATTCAGCTTTAGGAGCTGAGATTTTTTTCTGGGCCATCTAGAAGATTTAAAGATGAATTTTAGTCCCTGCGAGGGCTGGCTTACTTAACGATTCTCTCTTGTGCATACTATGTGAGTCTTTGGGATTCCAGCCCCAAACACTAGAGATTTATCTGAGTTCCTACATTTAGCAGGTCTGGTCCCCAAGTTTTGTCCCACTAGGTGAAGATTCTGTCAACACGGTTGCTTCAGTTTCAGCCGCCCCTTCCGGGATTTGTCCTGAGGCAAAAGTAGATTCAAAGGAAAAACTCACTTCTCTGGATTTTTAGTTATTTTCTCAGTTTTGTTAAATCTCTGATTCCTTCTAGCAGGTGCTTTTATATTGCATTCAACATTTTAATTGTCCGCAGCAAAGGGGTTGGTTCAAGTGACCAGATTCTCCATTGCTAGAACCAACACTGACTTTTCTTTCTTTACTTTTAAAAAAGGTTTATAATTTTCAAACTAATAATCATCATTACAAAAAAATTTTAAGTAACTAAGAATAGAAAGAATAGAAAATCTCTCATAAACTCACTCCTTAATTGTATTTTTGTATATTTCTTTCTAGTCTGTCCTCCATAATTTTTTACATTATATTGTTTATATTATGTTGCATTCTGTATATTTTAATATCTTTTTAAAATTTAACAAATACTATATGCATTTCCATGCTGTTGTGTCATATAATTAATTTGCATCTGCATGATCTACTTATTAAATATACTTCAGTTTATGGAACCATTGTCTTTTATGATTTAGGTTGTATTCAGTTTTCACGATTATAAAAAAATTTATGCTTGAGTTATTTTGTTCCAAATTGGGATGTTAATTTCAGATGTACTGGTAGAATTCCTGGGTCAAGGACATGCCCATTTCTAAGGCTTTCGAAACATATTGCTCAATTACCTTCCCAAAGACGAGTTAGTTTTCTTCTCTATCTTCACGTTCTTGCTACTCTGCCATACTGCTTTTGGGTCAAACTTGTTTTTAACATTTGTGTCCGGATAAACATTGCTTTTAGGATAGTCTAATATAATTAAGAATGATATTGAAAGGCAATTTAATTTTAACCACAGTGTGAGTGTGACTGTAGCTGAATGGTGTTTCCTAGTTAGAAAAGGAGTCAATTAGATGTTACAACTTTTTGCAGTGATAGTTTTATGATGACCCTCTTGATACGACTTTATATACTACCTTGTATTCACATTTAGCATATTTGAGTTTGATTTTGGCGAAGTTCAGAATGCTAAGTTTCTTTTAGAAATGATATCATGTTTTTGTGTTTCCATATTTTTGGCTATTTTACCTAAAAAATTGAGGAGAGGACTGAAGTAGGAGATCTGCCCTTTCTTAGTCATGTGATGGTAGAGAAATTGTTTCTTCTTTCTGATCCTTGGTTTCCCACTTTGCGAAGCTGAGATGAATGGGGTGATCTTGTGCTTCCAGGTATCTGGTGCTGCTTAGATGTGGGCTTATCACCAAACCCTCTTATGACCATGTTTGAGGGGAAAAAGCCCTTAAATATCTCAACAGCAACAATAACAGAAATATTGGTAGTATTTCCTTTACAAAAACACCATGAAATGAAGGTGTCTTAAGTAATTGTGAAAGTATCTTAAACTTTTAAGATGAGGGGCAATATTTTTTATTAAATAAAATATTTAATAAAATATTATATTATATTTTATTAATATTATAAAATATTATATTATATTATATCATATAAATATATAATATATTATATAAAATAAAATTTATTATTATATTTTATTAATATACTATTTTATTAAATATTTTATTAAATAAAGGCAAGCAAAGCTATTTGAAAAATGCCTTACTGGAAAAAAAAGCAAATTCACGCATGCTAATTATTAAAGTGAAGAATATAAAATTATTGTGCCGAATTTAATGGTAGATCTAAAAGTCATGATGTTTTTGTTTGATGTACTGGAGCTAATTTACATGTAAATATAGGCCCTGGAATATTCCCTAGGCCTTCAAGGACTGTCTTAATGGCTTATTCTGGTAAACCAATGTGTATTTCTCCTTAACATTAATGCTTGAAACCATTCTGTAAAGTGTATTTTAGTATGAACAATTTTGACGAGTAAAAAGAAGAGGCAAAATAATTTGGGAAACTCTCTGGTTAAAATTGGACCTAAAAATGTTGGGGTACGTATAATTTTTACTAATGTTACTTTCTGTACCAACTCTGGAGTTTTGTAGGAGAATTGGCAGCTGGAAGGAGAACTCTAGAGTTTTATGCTGCTCTGGGCGTTATGAAGCCCTTTGTCTACATATGGGAACATGATTCTGTATCCTAACTCCAAAGCCTCTTGTCGGGGCGCTGAAGACATTCGACTGAAATCTGACCAATTTAAAACAGGAAAATAGAAACATAGAGTAATAGAGTTTGTCAGCTGTGATCACTTGAGCAGACCCTCATTTGCCCCCAAAATGTAAAGATCCAGATCAATCAGGTAGTGTGGACATTTCACTTAGTTCAATGTTTTTAAACCATTTTCATTGTGTGATAAACTTGTGGGCTTCCTAGTGTTCTAATGCCTTCATTATGCACCACAGCCAGTTATCAATTTACCCTCCCATCTGTCTGCAAAAGCATCTGCTCTGCACAGTAATGGAAAGCATGACTAAGAATAGAAAGGGCATTTGGGTAACTGACATATGTCATTTAACTGAAGGTGGTTCTCTCAGGACAAGAAAACCTTTGGGCTACACAGACCTGCAATCATAAATCTCAGAAATACAATTCTGTGCTGATAGACCACTGATTTTTAAATTTTAAGAAATCAGGCATAATATTAACCACAATTTTTATTCTGTCATCCATGACATGAACTTTGACCTCAATACACATTGAAAGCAGCCCCATATAAAGTTAAAACTGAAGTTGTCTTTATATAGTCAAGAAATACAATCCTGGGGACACTTGTGCCATACACATCATTCAAATGGAAAGGAACAACTTTCAGAAGTTAGGGGGATAAAGATTATTTTAAAAATAAAGTTTGAATGGAAATATAAAAAGCCAGAAGGACATTATGACGCCGGGCAGCCATTATCGATGCTAAAGTCTTCCCCAGTGTCTCCTAAGGACTGTTCTTTTATCTGTAGGCTGCAGACTGAAGACAGACAGCTTTGGAATGCAGATCTGATCTTATACATCTGTGATTTCGGGGATAACTGAGGTACTAATTGCTGTGGGATTTTGATTGCCATGAGTGAGCTCACCAGGATTGTACTTGGTGTCCTGCTACCACAGGACACTCTTCCCTTTTTCGTAGACTTAGAGTTTTCTTGGGAAATTGGAAATTACTAATGAAATTCTATTCTCTGCTAAGTGTCCACACAGGTGTGTAGCAACTTAAAAAATTTCATGTGGCAAGCAGATAACTGAGGATCGATCAGTGTTATAAGACTTAGTTTTATGAAAGTTTTAACAATGGAGTTCCTTGGATTCTCCAACAACTTATCAGAAGGTCTGGAGGAGGGAGAGAAAAGACAGAGGAACTTTAAAGTGTGAAGAATAACTCACATCAGTAGATCTATGGTAGGTGAAAACACAATACAGGTTCCTCCCATTACCTGAGAGTAGAGCATTCTTATGAGACCTTCTGTAAATCCAAATGGCTAACGTGAAGGAGCAAATTACTGTTCATTTACATGGAAAAATTTTTGAGTCAGTTTTAGACTAACTATGATGCCCTTATGAGCTCTCTTAGGTTTTTCTGATACCTTAAGACACATCTTGGTAACGAATGTACAAAATGAATTGAGATAGAGCACAAATGCTCACAGACACAGATCAAAGCTATGGCAGCCTGATGGCTGAGAAGGTGAGTTGCCGAGTGCGGTTCCCAGGAGCGAGCCTGCGCCTCCCGCGCCTGCTGCCTTTACGACACAAATGCGGAACGCTATTTTTGCTTTTCATCTTTTTTTGTATAAACAAAAATCCTCTTTGGATTTCTTTTGGTTAGTGAAAACGGGTACTAATTTATGTAGGCCTTTCATAAAATCAAAATGGTGTAACATGAATTTTTGAAAAGCGGGGGATACCTGTATGTCTGAAATTAAGTGGAAGGGTCAGGATTGACATGTGCCTAGTTTTCCAGGGCACGTTTATTTCCGACATAGAACCACGCTGTAAGGAGAGGCAGCACATAATGACCAAATGTTGGCCCCCATGGTACTTTCCTTGGTCAGTGTAGCCAGGGCCATCATGATTTATTACACTATTGTTTGGATTCGAATTTTGCTGTTAGCTTGAATTATTTTCAGGGTGATAATTATTTTATTTACTTATTATTGAAGTTATTGTGGTGACATAATTATTTTAAATTGTCTTTGAGTGACAAGACTTTAGATGAGGCTTTGTTGGTTTGCTGCCTGTGACAGCCTTTGATTTGAAAAATCGAACAAATTTCAAATAATTTCTCTTCAGAGTCTGAAGTGGGTGAAGACAAATTTTTGATAAACCTTTAACAGGAATCAAAGGCATACATCTTTAAACATAGTGAGTATTTGCTTTTTCTTGAGAGTTTCATTACCTCTCTCATTTGAGGGCAAATAACAACGAATACTATTCTTTTCAGGAAGGAGAGTGGCTAGTAGAGAAATTTTTGGCTTTGTTTTGTCCAAGATGAACAAAAGTAAAACAAAATTAAAATAAATATTTTATCCACTTCATGAAACAACAGAAGCATCCTTAAACCAACACAAAAATAAATACCTCTGTGCATTTCTGTTTCCCTCACAAATACTGAAATAAAGAAAAATGTGGATCATTTTCTAATTTGACTAAATTGTCTTTACTATTCATTAGAATGCCTCATCTTTTTGTTCTTTGTTCCATTTCATCTATGAATAGCAAAGTCATCTTCCCATACTTTGTTCTGAGAGATGTCGCTGCTACAGGAAGAAGTACAGAAAAGTTAGTATATATAGGTCTTTCAGGGTGCTATGGTTAAAAAAGCAATACTCCTTTGTTGTTCCACAAAGGACTTTGTTACTTTAAAAACTAATTTCCTTCTTTGTGGTATCATTTTTCACTTATGTTTATTATTTGAAGTTCACTGTATTACTCATAACAAAAAACTGAAATCTCTCCATCTTGATTAGAGCCATCAATGCCCGTGTGCCCCGGACAATGGGATGTTACAGAACAAAGTCGGGCCCCACCAGCAAGCAAGCCATTGGGCGATGGAGATGAGCTTTAGTTTAGAGTCCTTCATGGATTTAGTGCTGTTTTCAAAGTTGTATTTTGAAAAAAAAAAAGTATTTTGAGACTCACAAACAAGGATGTTCTGTCTTAGTGTTTCTGGAGATGAGTCTGGTCTGCATGTTCATAGTTTTGCATAATGGACTAGAGTTAAATATCTATGCGTAGTGTTACTGGGTGTCAGGGCAGCACTGAGTGTTAAATATCCCGTCAGGAAAAATGTATTTACACACATGCTGACAGTTCATTTCCAGGTGGGAGCCTCACGTCTGCTTCGTACACGGCAACTTCAATCTTCCTGCTGTGAAATTTTAGACAGCTTGTCTGCAGAGGCTCTGCCAGACCTATTAATATTTATACATTCCATTCACACTCCAGTCAGAGCATATAAGTTGCAGATCTTTCTGATTTAGAAGCTATTAAGATTCATGACCCCTTTAGCTATTTACTTCGTGCCGTCGAGGAGCCTTTGCAATCAGCTTACACTTAAGAAGAAAGCACAAATCATTACTGTTCAGATATTGTCCTGGATTGTGGCCATTTGTAGTCCATCAAAGGGGTGTTAAGAGCTTTAATGCATTCATTTATCTCAGAGACATAGGTTATTAGATGAGGCATTCTTCTCTTGGAAAGGGATAGAATAGAAGTGTTAACTTACCCCCAAAATTGCTTTTTTAATTCCAAATTAGTGACTCAAACTGAAGCTTCATATGTTATTAAGAAGTAATATCTAATCAATTTTTTCTTCTTGAGAGCAGACATTGATTGAACAAATGATGGAGGTGATGCACTGAATAGAATAGAACTAAGACAATCAAATATTTACGTGTGCCTTAGGCCCACCTTAGAAGTAGTCCTCTTTTCTTAGCATTTTAAGTCTTAAGTGTTTCTGGTTTAACACGGTGTTGTGCAATTGGAGATGGGTCTTATGTTGAATTTATTTGTGGGATTATTTTATATGTTTTATTAGTGTTCTCCAAGACATTTAATCCTATTCTATACAAAGTTGTACTCTATTGAAAGAAAAAATGAGAGCACTAGGAAGAAATGGGGGTGGGGGTGCGAGGAGATGGAATTGATATTTGTTCAGTGCTTACTATAGGCTCTTTTACATTTATCAATTATTTTGCACCTTACAACAACCCTTGAAGTGGGCGTTGTAGCCATTTGCTGAACAGAAACTGAATCTTAAGAGAGGTCAAGTAGTTTGCCAAGGAGTACACATTGGGTTAACACAGGTTCATTTGTGATATTTCCTATATCTTGTTCTTTAGATGCTATTTTATCGACGTTTCTCATAGAAATATTATGTTATGGCCTTCAAAAGACCACCCTGTGAAATATTTACTGCCACTATGTACTACCCCTATGAAGTATTTCTACCCCTATGAAATATTTCTAATGCAAAATAAGTCTTATGAATTCTCAAAGTAACTTAGGCCTATTGGTTTGCTTCTGGTTCATTTTCTATTTTTTAAAAAAATGGAATTTATTAGGGTGACATTGGTTTGCAAAACCATAAAGGTTTCTTTTTTTTAAAGTACATTTTATTGATTATGCTATTACAGTTGTCCCATTTTTTTCTCCCCTTTATTCCCCTCCAACCTGCACCCTCCCACCAGCATTCCCTCCCTACCTCCTAACTAAGAGATTTTCTCCCCACCTCATTAACTAAGGTTCATGTCCATCGGTCGTACATAGAAGTTACTTGGTTTCTCCATTTCCGATACTATTGTTAACTTCTCCCTGTCTATTCTGTACCTACCATTTATGCTTCTTATTCCCTGTACCTTTCCCCCAATCTCTGCCTGACCCCTCCCTGCTGATAACCCTCCATGTGATCTCCATTTCTGTGATTCTGTTGCTGTTCTAGGTGTTTGCTTAGTTTGTTTTTGTTTTTTTTCCTTAGGTTCAGTTGTTGATAGTTGTGAGTTTGTTGTCATTTCACTGTTCACAGTTTTGATCTTTTTCATAGATAAGTACCTTTAACATTTCATATAATAAGGGCTTGGTGATGATGAACTCCTTTAACTTGACCTTATCTGGGAAGCGCTTTATCTGCCCTCCCATTCTAAATGATAGCTTTGCTGGATAGGCTAGCCTTGGATGTAGGCCCTTGTCTTTCGCGGTGTTGAATACTTCTTTCCAGCCCCTTCTGGCCTGTAAGGTTTCTGTTGAGAAATCAGCTGACAGTCTTATGGGAACTCCTTTGTAGGTAACTGTCTCCTTTTCTCTTGCTGCTTTGAAGATTCTCTCCTTATCTTTAATTTTGGGTAATGTAATGATGAAGTGCCTTGGTGTGTGCTTCCTTGGGTCCAACTTCTTTGGGACTCTCTGGGCTTCCTGGACTTCCTGGAAGTATATTTCCTTTGCCAGATTGGGGAAGTTCTCCATTATTTATTCAAATAAGTTTTCAATAGCTTGCTCTTTGTTTTCTCTTTCTGACACCCCTATGATTCAGATGTTGGAATGTTTAAAGTTGTCCTGGACATTCTTAAGTGTCTCCTCATTTTTTTGAATTCTTATTTCTTCATTCTGTTTTGGTTGAATGTTTATTTCTTCCTTCTGCTACAAGTCATGGATTTGAGTCCTGGTTTTTTTCCCTTCACTGTTGTTTTCCTGTATATTTTTCTTTATTTCACTTTGCATAGCCTTTATTTTTCCCTCTATTTTGCGACCATACTCAACCATTTTTGTGAACATCCTGATTACCAGTATTTTGAACTCTGAATCTGATAGGCTGGCTATCTCTTCATTGCTTAGTTATATTTTTTCTGGAGTTTTGATCTGTTCTTTCATTTGGGCCACAGTTCTTTGTCCTGGCACTCCTGTTATGTTGTAAAGGGCAGAGCCTTAGGTATTCACCAGGGTGGAGCAACCCATGTCACTGCATTGTATGTGGGAAAGGGGTCAGAGAGGGAACAATGTCAATTGCTCGGCTCTCAGCCAGCTTTTAGTCACCTTCCCCTGCTACCCAGAGGCAAATTGGGCCCATATGGTGTTGATTCCAGGGTGGGTAGGTTTGTGTATGCTCTAGGACCCCATTGGTCTCTCCAATGAGCTCTCCTCTGAGGCTGGGAGTTTCTCCCATTACTGAAACCCCCACCAGTTTTTACAGCCAGGGGTTTTGAGGCTTTGTTTTCCTGTGCTGGATCCCTCAGTTGCGTGGTCTGTCTCTCTCCCCAGTTGTTCCTCCTAGTTTATCTGTATGCAAATGTGTGACTGCCCAGTCTGCCAGCCGCCGCCTTGCTGCACATCCTCTCCGCCCCAGCTGCCCATCTCTGCCGCTCCTACCGGTCTGAATGAATGTTTCTTCTTTAACGCCTAGGCTGTCGGACTTTCATACAGTTCAATTTTCTGTCAGTTCTGGTTGATTTTTGTTTTTAAATTTGTTGTCATCCTTCTTTTGTTTGTGCCAGAAGACAAAGTGTATCTACCTATGCCTCTATCTTGGCCTGAAGTTGCAAAACCATCTAAGTTTCAAGTGTACAACCCAATGAAACATCATCTGCACCTCGCATTGTATGCCCATCTCCCCAAGCAAAGTCTCTTTCCATCCCCATTTCCCCCTCTTGCCTACATCTACCTACCCCCCTGCCCCCTTTCCCTCTGGTTTTCACCACAGTGTTGTCCGTGTCTATGTGTAATGTACATATGTTTTTGGTTAATTCTTATTTCTTAAACTTCAAATTAAAAAAAATCAGTAATTCATTTATTAAAAGCCAGTATCACTTCCACCACCACCACCTCCTTTATCATGATCTCTACCACCATCTGTTCCACACCTCTTTTACTACTTAAAGGGCGAATCATTAAATCAAATTAGACCAAAGCAGTTTTCATTTTCTATCTTTGAGTTGCCAAATAAAAATGTATCATGTATTTTGAAGTCAAAGACCAAAACATTTTTGCAGACAGCCTAGAAAACATTTGCAAACACATCTTTTTGGAAGATTTTTACCTGACATGTCCATATTTCAAAATACTGTTGTATAAAATAAAATCTGTTGCTGAATTGACATTATTTTTTCTTGCTTTGGAGGTGAATCAGATTTAAATGTAATTTCTTTAGTCCTGAATTACTTTTGTGTTAATAAAAACAGGGGATGTTGTGACATCTTGCTTTCCTGAGGATGACTTGCCACTCTGCTGCTTGGAAACTGTAGCTCCAGAGTGGCTGAACTGGGTTTCTTCAGAAAGCACTGGGGAGAAATCAACTCTCCCACAGGGTGTATATGGCCTTAGCACTGGTCATCCAACTGTTGAAAACAGGACATGTGGTAACTCATAGTTAAATTTATTCACTGTTTGGTTAGTTATACCACACATTGAAATCGGTAAAATGAACTTCAGGGGCCAAAGCTCAAGAAAATAAAACAACACTATTTGTCTCGGGGTGCCTATTCTGTTGTGAGGGGTGGAGCGTTAGGTATTTGCCAGGGCAGCACAACCATGTCACTGCCTTGTGGGGCTGTATGTGGGGGAGGGGCTGGAGAGGGAACAATGCTGCGTGCTCAGCTCCCTGCTGGCTTTCAGTCCCTTCCCCTGCTACCCACAAGCAAATTGGGCCCTTCTGGTGCTAATTCCCCAGGAGGGTGGTTTTGTGTACATTCTAGGATCCTGTGGGTCTCTCAAACAGACTTTTCTGTGAGACTGGCAGTTGCTCCCGCTGCTGCAAACCCCACAGGTTTTTACTGGTAGAAATTTTGAGGATTCCTTTTCCTACACTGGAAACCTGGGTTGCATGGTCTTTCTCATTCCCCTGGGGAACAAAACTCCCCAGTTGTTCCTCCTGGTTTATCTGCATGCGAATGTGGGACTTCCCCGTCTGCCAGCCACTGTCTTGCCATGTGCCCCCTCTGTCCCTCCTACCAGTCTGGATGAATGTACCTTCTTTAACTCCTTGGTTGTCGGACTTCCATACTGTTTGGTTTTCTGGCAGTTCTGGTTATTTTTTGTTTTTAAATTTGTTGTCATCCTTCTTTTGGTTGTGTGAGGAGACAAAGTACATTTACCTTCGCTCTCGTCTTATCCTGAAGTCCCACAGAAATGGAGATCACATGGAGGGTTATCAGGGGGTGGGGGAGGGTGGAGAATGGGGGAAAAGGTAAAGGGAATAAGAAGCATAGATGGTAGACACAAAATAGACAAGGGCAGGTTAAGAACAGTATAGAAAAGGGAGAAGCCAAAGAACTTATACGTACGACCCATGGACGTGAACTAAGGCGGGGAATGCTGGTCAGAGAGTGGGTATAGGGCAGAGGGGAATAAAAGAGAGAAAGAAATGGGACAAATATAATAGCATAATCAATAAAAAATATTTGAAAAACAAACAAGAAAAAAATAAAACAATACCGTTTATATTAAAAGCAACCAAAAAAATCTAAGAACAAACAAATCATGAGATCATTGCATATCAAAATCAGAATTGGCTTTCAAATGCTTTTTGGGGCGGAAAAGGCAAATTTTTGATTTTTTGCTGCTTTTCAAGATTACTATCTTTTGTCCATCAAGTTTTTTTGAAAACTGAGCAGAGGATGAAGGGCTAACAAGATTAAACAAACTATACCCTTGATTTTATTTTCTGTTTATGTTTTCTCTGACCTCACTTGGTTTGATGAGAAGTAGCTATTTGATGAGGAGAAGTTTCTTTTTGAGAACCTCTCTCTCTCCTTCAAACCTTAAGTATAAAGGCTCAAGATAGTTGTTCCTTTCATGTTCTGGCATTCACAGCCTGGAGGTCGCTTTAAGACAGCTCAGGTTTTTCGAGTCAGGTTTTGAGCACTGGCTGGTGCAAATCTAATTTGGCTGTACATAAGATTTCTTGTCGGCTTCCTTTTGGTAAGGAGGTTGAAAGGGGTAGATGTTTAATCTCTGTTTAATCCTTAAAGAATCTGCCAAAAAGTGTTTTTTTTCTTTATTATAGCCCAAACAGCTCTTTCTTGATTATTTTCACCACACAAAGGTTTAAGTGGGATTTTGAAATATCTTCAGTCATCCCTTTCTTCACATCAGTTAGTCTCATCTCAGTGGTGCTATTTGTACCTTGTCAGACATGTTCAGGGACAGAAGCATGTTAATGGAAATTTAAAAGTAAAGGGAGATGAGATAGGCTGGTTCTTCAACTGGGTCATACTTGTGTCTTAAAAAGCTGTTGGTACTTTAGAAACACTAAAATAAAGACAAATATCTAGCCTGTTATTATTAATAATTCTAATAGTATCATTAATTTTTGTCACTCAGCTACTATGCAACAAAGCTGTGATTCCATCTGCAGTCTTTCTGGGTCCAGAGACTAAGCTCTTTCATAGCCACTATGTTATATCGTTTCCCTGACTTTTCTCTTCCCTAACCCATAACCTCACTCCAGGCCAGGTGGCGGTCCCTTCTTACCACATTTCCCCATCAAGGCAGATCCATCTCCATTTGTGGTTCCGTATATGTGTAATGGTCTCAGCCATGGGTGTCACCTCTTTGAGAATCGGTTAGTGCCTCATATGCCTCTATATTTTCGGTCATTAATTTATAGTTTCCATTAACTTGGCACACGGCCATATCTTCATAAATATTTGTTTAGTGAACGATTACTGCCCTTTCTGTCACTTTTTGTCTTTTAGATTTTATTTATTTATTTTTAGAGAGAGGGGAAGGGAGGGAGAGAGGGAAGCAGCAATGCATGGTTGCCTCTGTCACGCCCCCTACTGGGGACTTGGCCCACAACCCAGGCACGTGCCCTGACTAGGAATCTAACTAGCAACCATTTGGTTCACAGGCCAGCACTCGGTCCACTGAGCCACACCATTCAGGGCTGTCATTTTGTTTTAATGCACACTTTTGTAGTACAAAACTTTCAGAAATAGAATCAACATCCTTAATAATTTCCAGACAACACAAAAAGAGGAAGCAAATTAAAGAAGCCCAACTTTAAAAGCACTTTTAAGAACTCCTGACCTTAACCATTGTAAAAAGTAGAAAGAGGAATGGCTGACTGTCAACATTAAACCAGACCTGTGGTTTTGCAAGATACCTACTTGCTAAAAAAAGACCACAGTTTGGGGTGGAAATATTTTTGATACCTAGATTAGGGTTAGGTATTTCAGGATCAGGTTGGCAGTTTTAACCGAATTTGCTTTTAAGAAAATATATACATCCCTTTCTGAGCAGGTTCCCTGCAGTATTTAAATCAATAGTCCCATTAGACACCATATGACATTAATCCATCAAAAAAAAAAGTGCCTTTAGCATATGCTGATATTCACTTGCACCTCCATTACAACCAATTACAATAATCCCTCCTTATCCATGGTTTCACTTTCCATAGTTTCTGTCACCTGTGGACAAATAAAGTCTGAAAATAGTAAATGGGAGATTCTAGAAATAACCAATTCAAGCCTTGGCTGGTGTAGCTCAGTGGGTTGAGCGCTGGCCTGTGAACCAAAGTGTCACTGGTTTGATTCCCCAGTCAGCACACATGCCTGGGTTGCAGGCCAGGTCCCTAGTAGGGGGTGCTCGAGAGGCAACTACACACTGATGTTTCTCTCTCCCTCCCTTCCCTTCTCTCTAAAAATAAATAAATAAAATAAAAAAATTCATAAGTTTAAAATTGCAAACCATTTTGAGTAGCAAGGTGAAATCTTGTGAGACCCACTCCATCCCTCCCAGGACGTGACTCGCCCCTTTGTCCAGTGTGTCCACGCCGTATGTGCTCCCTGTCCATCAGACACTTAGTAGCCATCTAGGCTTTCAGATCACTTGTGTCGGTGTGACTGTGCTTGTGCTCAAGTACCCTTATTTTACTTAACAACGTCTCATTCAGCTCACTTCATCTCATTGCATAAGTGTTTTATTTTCTCATATCTTTACAAGCAGAAAGGTGAGGACGGTACATACCTCAAAATTAGATAGTTTGAGAGAGAGACCACATTTATATAACTTATATGACAGTATATGGTTCTAATTGTTCTATTTTATTATTAATTATTATTGTTAATCTCTTACTGTACCTAAGTTATCAATTAAACTTTATTATAGATAAGAATGCATTGAAAAAAACACAGGCTATATAGGGTTCAGTACTATCTGTGGTTTCAGGTTTCCACTGGGAGTCTCAGAACATATCCCCTGTGGATAAGGGGAGGACTACTTTAAAGTGTTAGTAATTACAGAGAGATTACTTGACTTGCCGAAGGCCGCATGGCTGAGAAGAAGATTCATTGCCAGAGCCCAGGCCTTGGGACCCCACTTAGTGCACTTTTCATTATGTCAGCTGCCTTCAGGCTACAAACACAGGGGTCTTGTTTTCTTCTCTGCTTTTATTAAGGGGTGATCATATCTCATGAGGTTAATATATACAAATGAGTGGTATTAATATTAAACCTGTAAAAAAGCTTTCCTCTCCGTAGGCTAAAGTAGGCAAATCTGGCCTCTTTAAGTTTCTGGAACAACTTCATTCTAGGAAAATGTTGCATTAAAAAAAAGCTCATAAATCCCCAAATTGTGAAAATAAAAATCAGGGAAACATATGTCCTGTTGAATTTAAGTGTAGGCAGACTTTTAGAAAACTCAGTGTTATTGACAAAAAAGAGATTGAAGGGGGATGTTTGTAAAGTTCAAATTTTTAAGGTTAACTTTTTTTACTTTTTCACTTTATCATCAGCCTGCCTCTACCCACAATGGTAATTCCTTATATTTCTCTTAGGTTTAACTTTTTTTCCCCCTGCCAAACTCCAGAAGTCTTTATTGAGAGAAAATTTTTTGCAGAGTTGTTTTGTGACAACTACATTTGTAAAAAAACATGTGTGGCAAGACCAATAATTGAGAGTCAATATTCACTTTCTTTTTTCTGCTATAATAGAACCATTATTTTTTAGTGATGTATCTGACTCCTGGAACAATGACTATATTCCCAAACCAATCTCTCAGCTAGGTGGGGCCATGTGATGTGTGACTTCGGAAGTTCATTCTTAAAAGGAGTGCACTCCTTCCTCCCAATCTTTATCCTGTTGCTCAGGATGTGAGTTGAAGTCGAGCTGCCTTGAACCATCTAAATGAGGACAGAAGCCCAGGGCTGGTGAAGTAACAGGAAGGAAGGTGTCTGGGTCTTTTGATGACTTTGCAAAACTGAGTAGCCCTACCAGCCTTCCACCATCCATGACTAGAAAAACATGAACTTCTGGCACACCTAAGACATTGCTATTTTTGGCCTATGAAACATGCAGCCGAATCTAAATGCTCTCTGATACAAAGGCAGAGAAGGTGGAAGATTATTTTTAGATCAGAAATTGGAGGGGACAATGCTTCAAATAAAATAATGATAACATAGAATCAGAAAATTCTCTTATCCATGGACCAAATACTGTATGGTGGGCACATCCATGATAATGGCTTAAATATCTACTGATGGACCAAAGCAAAGAAAAATAGAATGCGAAGTTCTATCAATCAGGGTGTATTTTATTACATATCAGCCCAAAAAATTTTGGGTATTTAAGGCTCTTACAATCATTACATTCAAATTTCAGGTCTGTATTTCAAGAAGTGGGCATTACTTATAGACTGTTTCATCAGTACAAAGATAGTCAACCATCCAATTTATCTTGCTTTCCAAGAAAAAACACTGGCTGATAATGAGGAATACTACCTTCTCAAGTCGAGCCCTTCAGAAGGAAGAGCTAACCTGTTGAGAGTTTAGAATTACCCGAAACCAATCTCAAATAAGTTGCAGTAAACCTCAAACTATACTATTCAACCTCAACCCCACAAGTAGGCAGCAAGAGCCAAAGTAGGATGATGAAGTCCTGGGACAGATGCTTGCAAATGGTGAAAAATGAAAACATACTTAATGATGAGATGGCTGCAACTTCAGAGCTTCCTAGGACAGCATTTAATTAAACAGGATCTTATTAGATTATAGCAGCCATATAGACTGTGGGACCTGTGGTAAAACTAGCCTTTATATTTTGTGCATTTCCCAAAGTAACAGTTTAGTTTTTTTCCCAGTCTGTAAGATGGCTCAGAAAGTAAAACGAAATAAACATACTTACAGAGAGTAAAATATAATAAAATTACTTTGGCAAATATGCGTGCGTGCGCACTCGCGCGCACACACACACACACATTCATTTGTAATGTGTCTGTTGAACACCTGGGACTGTGCCTATGCATTTCCACATGCATTTGCCAACACAATCCACAACAATTGTGAGGTGGGCATTTTATTGCTCCCAATTTATAGGTGAAGAAATGGCAACCATTTTGGAGTGTCCTCTACATGCAGAGTGCTTCAAATACATTGTCCCATTTAGTATTTATCTCTGAAGTAAAATTTACACCCGTTTTATAGATGAAAGAAAAATGAGCTCAAGAGTAGTGAAGCAAGATTCCCATCATACACAAAGGGGTTTACCTCCAGTCTGCTGTGCTCTGAGCTAGTGCCTCTTCACAGCCCCACCCCTGCCGCATCCTCAAGCCCCACCATCCCACCACCCAACATACACGGGTTCACGAGGTTAAGGAACCAGCCTACCTCAAAGTTATTTGACAGTCGGATGTAAGATTCTGACTTTGTTCTCTATGTTTAAATTTATGTTGACTGTTATGTACCATGTAAAAGTACCATTGTTATTTATAAAAATAACTCAAAATAGAGGATAAAAATGAATAAGCAGTAAATACTTTGTCAGACTCTGTATGACAAGTTCAGCCTCTGGGAACAATTTTTTATAGTAACACTTATTCTAAACTAAGAATTATGCATACAATTGGTGTTTAATAATATTCACATTCTGAAGAAATAAATGAGATTTAAGAAATAAATGCAAAGAATGAAATATACACTTAACTCTTGTTCAGTCGTTCTTTTGAATACCAATGGTGTATGTGTTAATACTAACGTATTTTATTGGAATTACATTATTGATGCACTTTTTATTTAATTTAGTCTACATTAGAATTGAGTGTATATTTCATAAATCACATTACATAAATGTGTAGGGCCAGGATCTTGTACGACTCATCATTGTAGTTATGAAAGTGCCCAGCAGAGAACCTTGCAGACTAGAGAATACTGAGTGAGTGAATGAAGGACGATAGATGGATGTTCAACTTTCAGAATATTGACTTGTATTTCTTGTTACATTTAGTTACCTATGTGAAGTAAAAAAAAAAATAGAGATAATTATCTAAAAATAAATACTAATTATTTCTCCTCTCAATTTTTTATAATATCTATATTAGTAATGAAAAAAATATTTCAGTTTAGTTTTTATAGAAAAAAGTATTTTGGGTTCTGTTTTGGTTTCACTTAATCATTGTGACAATTACTTCAAGTTTTTATTTTGTGTAGATTTCCCAGATAATTCTGAGTATTCCTTTAACTAGGTCATCTAACCAGTGGTAATATTAGAAGTAGGGGCCAAGAAAAGAAAGAATACTGAGTCATTGCCTTTTTGGTACTCTGGTGAATACATTCTTAAGCATTATTTTTTCTGAACTTATGTTGGAACTGTAACATAAGACCCCTGGTGACCCCTTGCCCTGAATTGCATTTGGAAAGTTAAAAATCATGAGAATCCACACTATACTTTGATAATCATTTTCAGTTATTTTTTTAAAATGTTAAATTATAGTTGTCCCCATCCCCTGCCCCCACTCTCCCCTGCTTACCCACCCTCACCTCCCACATTTGAACCCTCTGCGCTCCCCACCGTTGTCTTTTTCCATGGGTCCTTTATACACGTTCCCTGACGACCCTTTCCCTTCTTTGACTTGCTATGCCCTCCCCTCTTCCTCTCTGGTTACTGTCAGTTTGTTCTTTATGTCCATGTCTCTGGTTCTGTTTTGCTCACTTGCTTTTTTTGTTATTTAGGTTCCACTTACAGGTGAGATCATATGGTATTTGTCTTTCACTGCCTGGCTTATTTCACTTAGCGTAATGCTCTCCAGTTGCAATATGAGAAATTCTTAAGGATTCTCGTCATGGCACATCCTAGAGCAGAAATGGTCAAACATACAATTGCCAACTTCCCAAATATTCCTAAGAAGTGTATAAGTTTATTATGCTGAAAAATTACATTGTGAAGAACGCATCATCTTTTCTTTTTTTTCTTACTGTGCCCATAGTTGAATTTAACCAAGAGAATCTTGTCAGAAATTTCTTGATAAAGGGCTGCGTTGCCTCTACACCCAGTCCTGAGCCTCTTTGAGAACATCGTTGGGGGATTTATGCAGAAAATGCAGGCTTGCTAATGAGGTGGAACTGCAGACAAAATAGAAGCCTGGTGAATTCTTGAGCTACCTGCTACCAGCCTGACTGAAGCAAGAGAAGTGGGAGGCACAGTAGGTGCTCTTCTATCCTGAAAATCCTGTTTGCTTTTCAGAAAAATGGCAAAGCCAGGCCTTTACAATTATTTTTAAGCCTCAGCAGTGTGTCTCAGAACCTCAACAGCATGTTTCAAAACACAGGAGGAAGTGTACTAATTGTATTAATTATTTCCTTTTAAAATAATATTATTTCAGTTGTTGAGTTAATAACCTTCCAGTAGTAAAAGCCCCCGAAAGGAATAAAATTACAGAATGATTATTTGTACTATATCTCTTTTTGGATGAAAAGATAAAATATATCATGGATGAAAGTGGTAGTTCAAGCACCTATGTGTCTGATACACGTTTAACGTGAGCCCCTGTGATCCACGCCCTTGAATCTACTGCCCTTGAGTGTGGGTGGAATCTATGACTTTCTTCTAACCAATATACTATGGCAAAGTGATGAGATGTCACCTCTGTGACTATGTTTTGTTGTATGAAGTACCGCTTAACAGATTGGAGGAAGGGATTCTCCTGCTGGTCTTGAAGAAGTGAAATCCATGTGTGAAGTGCTTTTCAAGATGGTCATGTGGCCACTTGGTCCTGACGGTGACCTCTAGCTCATAGCCACTAACAGCCAGGGTACTCTGTTACATGGATGCAAGGAAATGGATTCTGTCAACAACTAAATAAACATAGAAGCAGATTCTTCCCCAGTTGGGCCTCTAGATGAGCATGCAGCTTGGCTGGCACCTTCATTACAGCTTTGTTAGACCCTCAGTAGGAGACGAGATTTGCTGTGTCCAGACTCCTGATATATGGCAGCTGTGAGATCACAAATGTGTGTTTTAAGCTGCTCTATTTGTGGTAATTTGTTATGTAGCAATATAAGATGAATATAACCTACTACAGGTCAAAAATTAAGGTTATATCTATAGCATGTTAATTCTATGGCATTAGTAAATGTTTTAATAAATCTGTTACTTGGGGGGAATTAAATGGCTTAGGAATTGATTGACTTTTTTCTTCATAAATGAATATTTTGCAGTCATGTTATCATAGCTCAAGTCTACTCATCTGGATGCAAAACAGATAATTTAGAGTAATTCAAATAAACAATCACCATCAAAGTATTTGTGATATCCCAAGGGAGGCATGGAACTTGTAAGCAACAAAGTTTGATTGGAGCAGCCTTTTGTTGAGAAAGGACAGCTTTAGGGATGGGTAGCAGTTGTAATGGGAGACCAGAAACAATCACACAGGAAAGAACATTTAAATACCATTGCTTGGTCTGAAAATAATTCTTTTCTATACCCAACATTCACCATCCTAGAAAGAATTCACAGAGTGTTCCGAGTTGTAAGGAGACTCCTTGGATGCTTAAGTCTTGTTTTTTGCAATGTAAGGATTTGTTTAAGAATATATAGGAACAGAAGTAGTGGGAGCACCGGATATAGAATTACCAAATACTTTCTATTAGAGAGGAAAACTTGAACTAATATGGCTCAGTGGTTAAGGTTGCTGGTTTTGGGTGAGCTGAGACTGAACGACGAAGTTTTAGAAAGTACTTTATACTATAATTTTAAGACAGTTAAAATATCAGCTAAAGCATAAGACTTTGCAAAAGATTTATACTAATATAATTCATAATGCTAATGGGAATTTTATTATCCATTATGAAACTATTTGACACCATTACCAATCTAAAGGAAGGAAAAGGTTACTTCTGAAATGCAATTAACCTGTTTTCACTTGGGAAGAAAAGGAAGTTTAAAAATACAGTTATGATCCTTATCTGTATCTTTGGGCAGAGTCGCCTCATGAACAAATGGAAATTTCATAGAACAATAAAGGCTGTCACATTACTAATTTTCTAGTAAAGCTGGTCAAATATAGATGGTCTCTAGTTCTCTTTTAATATAACATACAGAAGGGAACCTAAGGTCCATGTGTAATTGTAAAGTTCTTATTTCGATTAAACTTAATTAGGGGTATTAAAGTTGACTTAGTGAGAGGGCATAAAGTCAATGCTTAACAAACCCTCACTGGGTACAATGACAACAGGTAAAAAGAAGTGGAGAGGATGGTTATTTCCTACCCTTTTTTGCAGATCTTGAAATTTGGAGCTACTTGACACATCAATTTCTATCCTAGTCTATAAAGATCTTTTCGAAATCCACGTTGTTCAATAGCACCTCTGACTTTAGTGTTCAAGTTCACATCACTTAGGGTGGCATGCAAGGTCTGTCACTATCTGTTCTGTGCCAGCTCCTCTGGCTTCAACTTTTCTCCCAGCTGCACTGAACCTTGGCCATCCCTCCGGCCACCTGCCACCTTCTACCAGGCCTTCACTATGTTGTTATTGCCCCTTGCTGGAATACGTTCTCTGCACCTTTTTGCCAAGCTTGGCTCAAATATTGACTTCTGTAGGAAGCCTACCCAAACTTTCGGTCTAATTTAAACGTGTCGTTCTGTCTGCGCTTTCCTTCATCACAACACTTGTTTTGTAAGTAATAACTGATTGACGATCTGCTTTCTTTATTAGACTGTGATTTCCTTGAGGGCAGGATTACTCACTGAATTTGTATCCTAAGACTAGCACTATTTATTGAGCACTTTCTGTGTGTCAGGTGCTATACTAAAAGATGTATATTAACTCCCTTTATCCTTAAACTATCCTTGTGAGGTAGAACTAGTTTAATCCTCATCATATCAATGAAGAAAATGAATCCCAGAGAGGTTAAGGAATGTTCAATGCCACACAGCTGGTAACAGATGGAGCTAAGATATGACCACCTAGGCACTCTGCCTTAGGGGTCCTTTTAGCTACTTTCTCTACTGCCTTTCCAGTGCTTGGCATGTGGTGGGTCTTCAGTGCATGATGGTGGAATGAATGATTGGGTGATGGAAGCAGGTGACACTAAGGCAGTGAGACCTGATTGTCTCACTCAATCACAGGCTGGCTCACAGGCTCAGAGAGCAGTTACATAGGGTCTAGTTATAATAGCGATGGTGCAGAGAGGCAATCAGCTGGGGAAACCATGTAATTTCTTCCAGACTCATAATTTTATTATCTTGTAGTTCATCAGGGATGAACGATGATGTCCATGATGTTAGGAAAAGCCTCTGATATGTAGAAAGACACCAATAAAATAGTTGGAAGAGAAGAAAGCATGTCAATTCAAGAACTCATTAGCTTTTCAGGTATAGAATGTTTTCATTGATTTACACACACTGACACATTTAGTCAAGCAACAGGAAAACCTTAAACACCTTCTTTGTGCCTGCACTATTCTGAGTCCCGTGGGAGACGTGCAATAAGGGAGAGGCAGTGTCTAAGTTTGACTGCGGTGTGTTAGAGTGTATGAAGAAAATCTTATTTTCACATTGAAAAAAACATAGTTGGGTATGTACTTCATATTCAGCTCTGGGCAGTGTTATAAACATTATTAACAATATGATAAAGCTACAAGCTACTATAAACATTTATAATCACTTAAAATAATAAAAGTGCTGTAAAAATGGGCATAAATGTACCATATACTTTGATTGTAGCTGAGACTCTAATGTAGTATCAAGTACACACATAACACTTAAAAATATAATTCCATTTTATCATAAATTTGATTGAAAACTAATATGCCAGCCTTAATTAACATTAAATATTTAAATAGCAATAACTTTCTATGCCTTTTTAGGAGTTTATGAGGGCTTTGTGGGAATGATTTGGATGGCCCAAGTTCTTAAAAGCTCTGTCCTAGGCAATTCTGTTTATGCCTTTTTCCCTTCTTGAATTTTGCTGAAGCAAGCAGAGGCATTGAAAATAATTCTGCTCCTTTAAATTAGCCTCAAAGTACTAGTTACTGAAATGTTGAAGATTTTTATGGTAATAAAACTGTGGTTTGACCTAGTGCAAAGAATTTAAGAAAAAGATAGTGTTAACCCTCACATTCTCCTCATCACCTTCTTGCACGGCTTCTCCTTATTCAAAGTAATAAATGCATTTGCTCTGAATCAGACACAATTAAGGTAATCAAGAAAGAGTAAGTGCTAAGTCCCTTTATGTGACATTTAACTAACACCAATCAGAGTATTGAAGGAAGCTTTGGACTTCTATCTTTAACTGCAGAACTTAGATTCCACTGTCTGTTGGTTATCTCTACCTGAAGAATCCACAAGCATATTGCAAAAAAGTGAAATCATTATCTTTTCTTTGAGACCTTGTTGTATTCTTCACTTACCTATTCACTTAGCAAATGTCTTTGAAAGTTGAGTGGACAAATAAATTAAATAAACCAAAAAGTTACCAAATTATCAGCATAGGCTTAAAAAATAAGCTTCATGGTACATATAACAGTTGGAGTTAGTGCAGATGACAGAAATCAATGGGACATCTTACCTTGAAATTTACTGCAAGGATTTAGGTGTTTATAAAATATTTGAAAGGCCTGGAGGCAGGGGCTACTTCTGGACTTCTGATTTATGGTCACATGACTGAACTGTGACCTTAGGTCGGAAAACCGCTGCTACATTTATCATTACTGTTTTTATAACTTCCTTAGAGCCTTGAAGCTGGTGGGCTGCCAATACTCATTTGGCTGGAGCCTGTTTCTCCCCACTGCAGCTGAATAAATAAGCTTTCCATTTCTTCTCCAACTTCCAAATCTTACATAAGTGCATCTAACTGGCAGAACCCAAATTATATGAAGAATCATAGCTGCAAGGGAGTCTGGGAATTGTAGTTTTCAGTCTTCAAGCCCTAGAATTCAGGAGGGACCTTGGAAGAGACTGGGAATTGATGATGAGTGTCATATACTGTATCTAGTATAGAATGTGCCTCAGAATTGCTAAAATGAGCATGAGACAGGGTCTTGTTGCTACTGAATGAATACCAGGAACTAGGAGTAGGCATGAAGTGAGATGTAGAGAATTCTTATAAAAACATGCTTCTGCTATCAAGGTACTTAGGGAGATTTATGGCTAACTATCATAAACTCTGTGGTATAGAACTAAATGCAATAGATATTGAGAAAAGGCAGTGACTTGTTAGTGCTGAAGAGGCCTAAAAAGGTTTTGGGGGGAATTGAGCTCTGACCTTGGCCATAAAGAATGAACAAAATCTGTACAGGGAAAAGGGAGAAAGATGGAATTTCAGGGCCAGGATATGGCCTAATCAGGAAGTATTGCCTCAGATTTTGGTTACTTGAACTCACTTTCACAGAGACAATGTCAGGATCTCGTCAGTGTGAGCCACATTTCAGGGTCTAGCTGCAATACCTGAAGAGCTTTTATTTTCTTGTCTGCCTTTGAATGTTATCAGTCCTTTTTATACTGACTACATATGGATTACAATCTGTTTCCATGTAAAACAATTTATTTTTTAGATGTTTTAAAGTTTGTATTTAATTATCTATTACTAGGTAATAATTACTCAAATACCTAGCATAATAAAACAATAAATATGTATTAACTTGCCTAGTTTCTAAGAGTCAGGAATCCAGGAGAAGCTTAGCTGGGAGGTTCAGGCTCTGAGTCTCTCCTGAGGTTGCAGTCAAACTATTGACCAGGCTGCAGTCTCTCGATGAGCTGGAGGATCTGCCCCCAAGATCACTTAGGCAGATGTGGGCAGGAGGCCTCAGGTCCTTACCATGTTGGTCTCTTCACACAAAGGTTATGACTTAGCTGGTCACACTGAGAAAGTGATCTAAGCGAGCAGAGCAAGGTGTAGCAACCATGATGGAAGCCTAAGGGTCTTCTAGGACATAAGTTTGGAAGTTACATACTCTCACTGATGCTTTATTTTGTTGGTTAGACAGGTCAACCCTGGTACAATGTGAGAAGGGACATGGAGGGGTGGGGTTCATTGGAGGCCACCGTGAAGATTGGCTACCCCCAAATAAAATAGCATTGGTACATAGGTAATGTTTCAGTAAGGAAAAGTTAAAATAGCTCACTCAGGAATCACGCATTTATGGAAAATCCGAGACCATGTTCCATTCCTGTGATTCTATTCTAGGAATTTTAGGATTGCCATCAGAAGCACTCAGTGGTGTTTTAAGTCCTTATCTATAGGTCACTGAGATGTGAATACGTGTTTTAAAATCTCCAATATTATTTCTGACCTCTCCATTTACAAGCTAAGGTTATTGAAATTGAACAAAAGTACAAACTGTAGCCTGTGGGTAAATTTTTAAAATTTGGAAATCCGCTTCAAATGTAGTAGTTATATTTTGTTACACTGGCAGATGATGTAAACATATGCTGTTTTTGAATGGAGCTTCTTGTCTGAGACAGTACATTGTTTGGATAAATGATACTTTTTGATCCATTGTAGCCCATTAGTAGGACTATTATATTTATTATAAGTGATTATACTGGTATTTCCTACTTAACACTCTTACAGCTGAAATTTTAGTTTATCTAAAATTTATAAAGCAAGGAATGAGTTCAGTACTTGTTTTTTGAAGTCTCAAAGTTTAGAAAATTTATTTATTTATTTTAAAATTATAGTTGACATACAATATTATATCAGTTTCAGGTGGACAACGTAGTTATTTGACATTTATGTACCTTACTATGTGATCAGCACGACAAATCTAGTACCCATCTGTCCCTGTACAAAGTTATTATGATAGCATTGCCTGTCTTCTCCATGCTGTACATCTCCATGACTTACTTTATAACTGGAACTGTGTACCTTGTAATCCCCTTCACCTTTTCCATGCCTCTGCCTCCCCTCTCCCTCTGACAACCATCAGGTTGTTCTCTGTATCTGAGTCTGTTTCTGTTTTGTGTTTTAGATTCCACATATAAGTGAAATCATACAGTATCTGTCTTTCTCTGTCTGGCTTATTTTATTCAGCATATTACCCTCTAGGTCCATCCACAAGAGAAAATGACGTAATCAAGTGATGGGGCAAACATGAGATGCCGGAGGCTGCTGCCGGTGTAGCATGGCATACTGTTTAACAGCAAACATTTCTTTTGTCTTCTAGAGAACACTCTAAAATAATGATAAAAATATAGTATAGTAAATACACAAGCCAGTAACTTAGTTGTTTCCTATCATTATCAACTATTATGTAATATACATAATCAGATATGCTATACTTTGATATGACTGACAGCACAGTGGGTTTATTTACACAGCAGCACCACAAACACTTGTGTTGCGCTATGATATTACCACAGCTATGATGTCACTAGGTGATGAGGATTTTTCAGCTCTGTTATAATTTTATGGGACCATTATTGGACATGCAATCAATTGTTGACTGCAAGTATTATATAGCATGTGATGGTAGGTAGGGTTTAGGAACTGAGAAGCATAGTGCTTTGCTGTTGCCATTGTCAAAAACCAAGCAAAGGCATCACTGTGGCTGGAATAAACATCTTCTGACTCCAAGTCCAGGAGAAGATTCTTGTCTTTATACAATATAGTTATTCCTTGAGCTGTGTAATGTGTTTTGTCTACTCAATATAAGACAACCTAATATTTTATAAAAATCGATAGAAAATAGTAGTTCTAATATGGGTTTATTGGCTCCTTAATAATATCTTAGTCTGGTGTGCAGAGATTCTCCTCCTTACAATTTAATCACAGGTCAATTAAAGGAGATATTTTGGAAGGCACACTAAAGATGGAGACTGAACAATTTCTGCATTATCAAATTCTCAAATGGAAGTGAACATGTGGCCTAGGTGACCGGGAAAATCTTGTTAGGTCTTAAAATGCCAGTGTGGCAATAATGAACCCTTACATTTTAGAAACTAGTAAAAAGAAACATAAAATTTTATGTTGAGGAAACTGAGTCTATGGGCAACTTTTAATAACAATGCAAAAAAATCCCCCCAAAACCAAATGTTTTCAGTGACATAGCAGTGAAATATTGAGAATATCTCACAAAATTACTGTAAAGAATGTCACAAATTAAACTGTATAATAGTTTTACCAAAAGATTTCTCATTTTACTTTCTTTTTTAAAAAGTCGCCTAAAAGGTTCTTTAGTGACTAATGGAGGAAAACTTAAAAGCTCTGTTTCTAGAAATAGTAGAAGAGTACTATTTCCTTTTCTAGTTACTCATTTGAAGAACAATATTAAATGACTAAAGCTGTTAGGTGTAGGGCCCCCTTAAGTCAAAGGACTTGAAAGAACAACCAAGTTCTGAACAGAAAGAGACACCCTGGAAATGGAATCAGCAGGTGGGGGAGCTGTGTGTGTGGTTTGACTGACATTTATAGCTCTGTCCAGAGTTTTGTCTCCCAAATCCAGAGCTACATATCCAGATCCTTATTCTCAGCATCTTCATGTGGATGTCTAAGAGGTAACTTACACTTAACATGCATCAAGCTGAACTTCTAGTCCTCCTTTTCAAACTTGCTTCTTTTTCAATGTCCTGCATTTCAGTTCATCCTTCCAACTCTTCAGGTTCAAAACCTTGAGACTTGATCCCTTTTATATCCTACATACAATTTATCTACCAATCTTATTGGCTCTATCTGCAACTATATCCACAATCCATCATTCTCTTCATCCCTACTGCTGCCTCCTGGGTATGAGCCACCATCATCTGTAAGAACTCCCAAACTGGCCTCCCTATTTTTACCTGCACAGCCCCTGCCTCTTCTCTCCCATTCAGTCTGTTCTCCACAAGGCAACCAGAATAATTTTTTAAATATGTAAATCAAATCATGTCATTCAGGTAAAAGTCCTTACTATGACTTACAAGACCCTATGTGTTCTCTCTCTTTCCTCACCACCTACTATTCTCCCCTTGTTTTCTCCTTTCTAGACTCATGGTCTTCATTGCAATTCCTCCAACATGCTAAGTATGCTCCTGCCTTTGGGCCTTTGAACTTGCTGTTACCCCTGCTGTCGTCCTAGATAGTGGCCTGGTTCACTCACTCATCTCCTATGGCCTTTGCTGAAATGTCACTTTTTCAGGGGACTTCTGGTCAAGATGGAGGCATAGGCAGACACACTTTACCTCCTTGTGTAACCACAGAGAGAATTACAACTATTTCTCAAAACAAGTAACAACTAGAACCATCAGAAAATTGAGCTGTTTGGAAGTCTGACAACCAAGGATTTAGAGAAGACACATTCATCCAGACGGGTAGGAGGGGCAGAGTTGCAGAGATGGGCAGGGAGGTGTGGAGATGTAGTGTCGCATGGAGAGGCAGTGGTGGCAGAATGGGTGGTCCCACATTCACACGTGGTAGATAAAAATTGGGAGAGGTACCTTGGGAGCGAGTGATCCCAGCCCCAGGCCAGACCATACAGGCCAGGGTTCCAGCACCAGGAAGATAAATCCCCATAACTTATGGCTGTAAAAGCCAGTGGGGGTGGGGTGGTGGAAGGAACTGTCGGATTTTCAGGGGAGTTCATTTAAAGGGTCCACATGGAGTTGGAATGTATGCAAACCCACCCACTCTAGGATTTAACATGAGGGTAACAGCTGGAAGGGGGCCAGTCGCATATGGGAAGTGGGGGAGGTGACTGGAAATGGGGCAAGCTCTGGGCAAACCTCCTGAAGCCAGGCAGTGGCATTGTCCCCCCTCCAAGCCCTCCCGGCACACAGAGCCACAAAGCAATGAAGCAGGTTGCCCCAACTGGGAGATTACCTAAGGCTCCGCCTCACACAATTTACAGATGCCTTTTCTAAGACATTCATCAAAGCAGCTCTACCTAATATGCATAAACAAACACAGGGAAGCTGCTGACTTGAGAAGGCAAAGAAATATGACCTAAATGAAAGAACAGAACAAAACCCCAGAAAAAGAACTAAATGAAATGGAGATAACCAACTACCAGATGCAGAGTTCAAAACACTGGTGATAAGGATGCCCAAAGGATTCATTGAATATGGCAAAAACATAAGGGAAGAAATGAAGATTGCACTAAGTGAAATAAAGAAAAATCTATAGGGAACCAACAGTGGAGAGGATGAAGCCAAGAATCAAATCAACAATTTGGAACACAAGGAATGAAAAAGCATTCCATCAGAACAGCAGGAAGAAAAAAGAATTAAAAAATAAATGAGGATAGGCTTAGGAACCTCTGGGACAACTATAAACACACCAAAATCCAAATCATAGAGATGCCAGAAGGGGAAGAGGAAGAAAAAGAAATTCAAAACTTATTTGAAAAAATTATGAAGGAAAACTTCCTTAATTTGGTGAAGGAAATAGACATACAAGTCCAGGAAACACAGAAAGTCCCAAATAAGATGGACCCAAAGAGAACTATACCAAGACACATCATAATTAAAATGCCAAAGGTTAAAGATAAAGAGAATCTTAAAAGCAGCAAGAAGAAAGCAGTTACCTACAAAGGACTTCTCATAAGACTGTCAGCTGATTTCTCAAAAGAACTTTGCAGGCAAGAAGTATTGAAAGTGATGAAAAGGAAAGACCTACAATCTAGAATACTCTATCCAGGAAAGGTATCATTCAGAATGGAAGGGCAGTAAAGTGCTTCCCAGACAAGGTAAAACTAAAAGAGTTCATTATCACCAAGCCATTATTACATGAAAGGCTAAAGGTACTTATTTAAGAAAAAAAAAAATCAAATCTATGAACAGAAAAGAGCAACAAATGCACAACCTTCAACAACAGAATCTAAAAAAACAAACTAAGCAAACAACCAGAAAAAGAACAGAATCATAGCCATGGAGATCATTTGGAGGGATAACAGCTAAGAGGGGAGAGGGGAGAAAATGGGGGAAAAGATGCAGGGATTAAGGAGCATAATTGGTAGGTTCAAAATACACAGGGAGATGTTAAGGATAGTGTAGGAAATGGAGAAGCCAAAGACCTTATATGCACGACCCATGGACATGAACTAAAGGGGAAGAATGCTGGATGGAAAAAGGGTACCAGGTAGAGAGGACAAAGGGGACAAAACGGGATGACTGTAATACCATAATGAATAAAATACATTTTTTAAAAAGTCACCTTTTCAGGAAGCCGTCCTTTGGACACCTTATTTAAAATTACACACTGGCGTGCCATCCCTAGTTCCTATGTCCCTCCTTTGCCTTATTGTATCTTTATTCATAGTATTTATATCCTCTAACATATGTATTTAGTCACTTTTCCTGGCCTGCTTGTTTACAGTCATGTCCACAGCACCTAGAACAGTGCCTGGCTCAGGGCGGACACTCAATGAATATTTGCTGAGCAAATGAATAAATGACCACTATTGTTATTTTCTTTGGTTGGAACATTCTGAGGTTGGGCTCTGTCTTCTCCTTTCCCCAAGTCTCAAATTTGGAGAATACATTTCGAGACCAGAAACTTCATTGTGACCACTGTGGGTGTTCTCGCCCTACTTTATATAAACTTCTTAGGAGGAGCACCCTGCTGCTATGAGAAAAGCAGATTTTTCTCTAGAATATGTTGGCCAAGTTCTCCAGTGAGGAAAACAACCCGCAAGAAGCTATTTCTTCTTTATGCCCCTTTCTCATGGTAGGGCCTCCCCTGACTTGGGTGGGTGCCACCGAAGGTCTCATTGGGATGACGATAGTCCTGAAAAACTGCTTAGTAGCTGGACTGGGAGACAGAATGCCCCTGGAATTCCGCATTGTCCATTGTGTGAAGACGGTGGGCAGGGCAGGAGACACACTTTGCTTCTACATCTTCCTTCTCAGATTATTTGCACTATTTTCTCCTGAGCTTTATAATTGCCTGCATCTACCTCTCTCAGCGTACACTCACTAGAGCTGGAAGTCACACATTGATGGCTTTGTGATCTGACAGGTGCTCCTGCCAATTAGGAGCAAGACCCCATCATCATATCTGTAACTAACCTCCACAGGATTGGCAATATTGTGAAAGGCTTAAAATTTGGGGGGGGAAATATTTTTAGCTTGTCTTTAAATTTGTAGCAAATTCACTTATTCTGAATACAATAGATTCTACATGTCTTACTGGAAGTTTAGGTGAGTATATGTAAAAAGAATACTCTAGTCTTTACTGGGTGATACAAAAGAGGCAACAGATCATATTAAAACTAATAACAAATAGACTGCTCATCAAATGGATGGTGCACACTTATTACACTGGTACCCTATGAAATTGTTATGTAGAATTATCAAAGTATTAGGTAGAAAACCAATATGGTGTTTGGAAATAGAAAAGTCAAACTAGTCATGCTGTAGAATTCTGATGAAATGAAAAAAATAAACATTTTGAAAATTAAAGTTTTTTTAACAATCTAATTTAGTGCATTTATGTTGCCTGCGTTGCTGTGATCATAAGCTAAATGGCACGGAATAAATATTCTAATTGTATCCCTCTTCCAAAATAATTGCCTTACTGCCCTGGCTTTTAGCTCTAGGGAACATGGGTCAAATAATGACTGACCTTTCTTTCGAGTTGACTTTACTCCTGGGCACCTTTAGTTATTGACCTGCAGGCTGCTCTTGGGCAAGATTAAGGGACCTGAGAGGTATGGTTTGCTGGAGGATATCGCACCCAGACCCGAGGTATCACGTAAGAGAACATCCCGGGGAATGAAGTTTTAGGTTCCTTAAGCTTCATGGGGCTCTGTTTCCAGCTCAGCCTCCCACTGGTTGTGGGCTCTTGGACAAATCACTTCCCATTATTAGTCCTCTTCCTCCTCGTTTTTAGAATGAGTGCACTGGGTTAATTTTGTCTATTGTACTTTGCAGTTGTAAAGTGACAGGCAATTACTAAGCTGCACGACAACCACCATTCACCTTATCCATCATAACATTAATACAACACCTTTGATTTGTGTAACGTGTCACTAGCTTTTTGCGCCCGCAGAAACCACTGCAGACCGAGGCTGGCTAAGCGGGTTTTAGCGCCTCCCTTTGCAAGGAGCGGTGTTTCGGAAAGCTTTCGAAATGAAATGATTGCATAGCGAACGCTTATAAGACATTTACAAAGAGAAAGGAAGAAAAAATAAAAGCATGGGGAAAAGGCAAACTGTTTTACTTCAACAAATAATGAAAATCAGTTTGTTTACAGGCTTCTTTACAATCCTAACACTTTAAAATGCTTTGTTGCTTAAACTGTAATTTCACAGTCAATTAATCTACCATATACTGACTGTATGTTGTTTTCTGTAGGCTGCTGTTCTAGGCACCCAAATCTCACAAACTGCCAGTTTTTGCTATATTTTTAGGTTGATTTAAATGTGACTGCTGAGAGTAGGTACCGTCTGATTTGTAGGGAGAGAAAAAAACCACCTTTAAAATGGACGCCATGTACAATATGGGCACCCTGACCCTGAGCCATCAGAACCCAGGATTTCGCCTTAGAAGGCTGCTCCCAGCCTCCTTCCCTGATGCTTTTGATAAAGTGCAGCGTAACGCAGATGAATATCAGAGGAAACAGTATGAAAGAACCACACGAGTTTCATGAAAATCAATGGGAAAATAAATGGAACTTCTATTAGTCGATTGGCTTCTGAGGGAGAAGAGAGGAAGATTATCAGAGGGCACTTTGGGGTTCTCACCTCTGAGTTCTAGCTCTGCTAATGGGTACCGTGCCCTTGGATGCATTACTTCGTCATTACCTTGCCGGCTGTCGGCTCCACCTGGGAAGTGAATTGATTGGGTTGCTTGATTGCTATGGCCTCCATGCTTCCTAATTTGTATCAGAGGAGTCTCACAGAGGTGTCATGAAATTAAGCACATTTTCCTTTCCAAATATTTTGGAAATTTTATGCGACACAGATAAAAAGAAAAAACCCCATAAAAACCCCAAACTTGGTAAGTAGCCATGGTCTCTAACAAGGTTTTCTGCTGGGACTGTGAACTGGAACATGTGAAACATTGATCCGTTGTGTTGGTGGTGCTTATATCTTCTCCAATCACTTTGGCCGAAAAAAGAAAAACGTTACAGGGAACATCACCCATTGTTTTAGTTTATGTCTGAATAAGACCATAAACTTCACAGGACAGGAATTTTGTCTTTTGTGCTTTATGTGCTATCAAGTATCATATACATTTCCACAGTTCTATAAATTTTAAGAAGAAAAATAAGTGCTGATCCAACACATTCATCCATTTAATATTTAGCAGATTTTAGTAATGTCTTCAATATTTTACCCTCACATATTTTACAGTGTTTGGAGTTTTTATGGCAGTCTCTCAGAGACAGACTTGAAGTTTAAATTTTGCCTTTTGGTGAGGCATCGATTCCGAATGTCCCTCCGGGGGCCTATTCTTCAGCCATTGAAAAACTCATAGCTGACTTACCTCAGGAGCCTCTTTAAGGCCATTTTCTGTGGCATTAGTCAGCTCCCTTTGGGTGACATCCAGCACTTTTCATTGCTATGTATACTTTTCCAAGTTTCTACAATTTATGGGAAGCCCTTTTTAGATGAATCTTCCTAAAACACTGACTTCATTATGTCATTTTCTGGCTTAAAAACGTTCAACATTACTAAAATTAAATTTCAGCCTCCCAGCGTGGAATTCAGTCTTCCATCAACAGCAAAATGTATTCTAGTGTCTCCCATTTACAAAGAAGGCAAAGAGCGCGCAAAAACAGCAACAACAGCAACAACAACAACGACGACAGCAAAGGCCCTTGAAGTCACGTATCCTCTATTCGTTGCTTCGTCTCTGTTTCCTTTATAGCAAGACTTCTTGGAACGGTTGCCTACACTCAGTTCCCCTTTCGTGCCTTCTAGTCACTCTTCAACCCACTCCAATAATTTCGGTACTGAAACCGCTCTTTTCATGGTTACCAACCATCGCCATGTTGCCAAGTCCAGTAGCCCCTGCTCTGCCCTCTCTAAAATGACTTCTCAGCAGTGTTAAGCATATTCTGGTTCCCCTTCTGCCTTTCTGACTACTCCTTTTAACCTTTTTGCTACCTCCTGTGTTGGACCTCAGATGCTGAAAATTTCCAGGCTCCTTCTAGAGACTTTTTCTCTTCCTTCCCCCTTTACCTAACCAGTTTTACTCAGTCCCATGGTTTTAGATGTCCTCTACAGGGCGATGACTAGGTTTTATATCTCTGCTCCCCTGGGCTCCAAACTCCTATAACAATTGTCTTCTTTCAGTCTGTACTTGGATATTGTGGATCACACAGCAGGATAGCTTCCCAGTATTCCCTTTCCACAAGAGAACACTGGTATTGATTGGGGCAGCAACACGCATAGCTAAAGAACTACATTTTTAGGCTCCCTTGCAGCTATGGGCAGTCATGGAAGATGTCACTCAAAGCCTTACGGAGATTTCTGGGAAATTTTCAATCTTCATATAGACACGCATCCTTTCTCATTTTGCTCCCTTCTTATTCCTGCCCAAAACATGGGTCACTTTTCACTTTCTCACTCTGCACCTGCCACATTGGTCTTCTTTCTGTCTTAGAATATGAACATAAACTATTTTTCCTTTTAAAGACACATGCTCTTGCTGCTCCCTCTGCCTGATGCCTATAGGTTGGCTCTTCATAACTGAGGCGTCAGCTCAAACACCATCTCCTCAGAGAGGCTTCCCTCAGCATCCTAAAGAAAGTAAGCAGCTTCGTCTGAAGTGGAATGTCTATCCTTTTATTCACCTCCAAGTCAAATCAAGTCTACCTCAAGCCTTACTATTGCTAGGAAGCCTTTCTTTCATTACTCGATTCCACAAAGATATTCTGTTTCTTGACCCCCATAGCATTCATCTGTGCCATCTTTTCCAGGTGAGAGGCTAGACTGCGCCTGCTATTCACTGGTTGGTCTGGCACGCGTGCCTCGTTTTCCTAAGCTGAGCGTAAGCTTTTTGCAAATGACAGGTTTTGAATTTCTTTTAATAACTTCGGTGCTTGGCTCATGGCTGAGGCTTAAAAATGTATATTAATTTAATGATCTTCATATTTTCAGTAAATGGTGCCTTCATATTAATCATCTGCTTTTGTCTTTATATCACATGATTTTTGGAGAAAAATATTTTCCTGCTTGATTATAAAGAGGATCTCCTAGTGTTTTCATTTTATCTTTTGTCTCCATGGCTAAAATCAACATAAGATTCTAGTATGTTAGAATATAAAGTATGTTTTGCAATAATTTTCTTTCAGTTGGATTTAGAACCAAAAGTAAAGATAGTTATGATATTGATTAACATCAATTTCCTCCTTGAATATCATGCATACTATTGGGTAAGGCAGAACCTGAAATGTGACAGTGAGCTTTAGCTTCCAGAATTTTTATTTCGATGTAGGAGAAAGGTACATTCGTTTCTACTCAAAATGATGCTATGAATCATTTTCAGTAGGACTTGAAGTGATTAGTGATTGTGGATTTGCACAGATCCACCACCCATGCATCTTTTCTGGTATCCATGGCAATGAAAATGATACCCCTTTGAGAAGCTTAATAGGGGTAATCAAGAGGGGTTTTCTGGGTGCAAAGCAAGCCTGTCCGTTTGAGGTTCGAGTCTGCATCACAGATCTCATTAGGACCAGCCATTACCAGGCTGAATGGACTAACCCAGGAAAAGAACAATTACTCTGTGAGGGTATCATATTCCTGTTTTTATTTGAGATTTTGTAAGAGAAGTAATAACTTGCTTAAATTTAGTCAAGATTCAATAAGTCTAGAACTAACCATCTCATCTCAATCTGTTCATTTCTTGGGTCAGCTTGGTTAGCAATCCCACAACCCTATTTAGATCAATCTTTCCTTTAAATTCAGGAAAAGTTCAGCTAAAATTTAAATCAAATTCATAATGAAAGGGATGAATCTTTAATAATACGAAAGATCAAAACCAAGAGAAATGTAAATTTAAATTGGGGTCATCACAGAACACTCTTTAGTAGAGTTATCATATTTTAAGGGGATTGTAAAATTCTCCATGTTTACAAGGAGAATAGAATGAGCAATAATATCAAAACAGACCCTGAAGAAATAGTAAGTAAATTTAATACTCTTCATTACTAGTAAAAGTAAAGAAAAGCTTCCACAGAACAGTTTGAAAATTATGAAGGGACTATGTCCACACCGAATATTGTAAATCAGTAGAACGGGCTCTGAAATGATATCATGGTTATATTTCTTATAGGAAAGATGTTTTTTAGAAAACACGCCAGTTCCACAGTTTTATTTTAATTGAGATTGTATAAGAAAAATGGTTTTCTCTGTGGAACGTGTCTGTTGATGTGACATCCTACCTGGTCTCATGCAAGTTACTGTCTGTGTGTCTAGACAATATTCTTTGTGTATCAGGGAAAGGTCATCTGCTGCCAACAATTCTTTGTCAAACTTATACTGGCGTTTACTGCTTAGGTAGTAGAAGACTAGAGGACAGTGTATATATATGTGCTGGTGTTGATAGTTTTCCATGAACAGATGGCAAAACGGTAAACTAGATATGTATGTACTGCATTGTAAATATTTCTCCCTGAGTGATTTGGCAGGCTGACAATGATCAGACGGGAAAAGAAGGGAGTTCAGAGCCTTAGGGAAAATTTAACTCTTGAAAATAAAAAGGATGTTAGTTGCATGTTTCACTCTTAAAACCAAAAAGCGACTCCTTCCAACAAAGAGATGTTACTTTTGAACTTAATTGTGGAGGACCGCTGATCTGTATCAGTTTGGGGCTCTGTATCCTCTGTTAGTTGGACTTGTAGTCTGCTACCCAGGTTTCTTTGAAGATATTGTTGGCTGGCCAAAGTTATGTCCTGTCTCAGAAAATCCTGAGTATTTTAACATGGACAGTTGGGGCATTCCCAAAGTAGGCCTTTACTGAAAGACCCTTCTGAAGTTGACTCAAGCAGGCCATGGAGACACGTGGAGCATGAATATCACCTTTGTAATAAAACCTTCACAAAGGAACAAAGGAAGGGGTAGGTTCAGAAGAATGATTTCTCTGAACAACCAGTCAAAGCAGGGAGGTGCATTTCCCCTGAGGGCTGACCTTCCCCTGCTTCCTCTTCAGGCCAGACCTTTGTCTGGGAACCCGGAGATCCCACCACTCAGTTCTCAGCTTCTTTGCAAGGTATCCTTTCGGGAAGACACTGGCAGGAGGTCATCACCTCCAGAGTGTGACTACTTCCCTGGGGGCAACCTGCCACCTCCCAGGAACTTTTGTCTTTTCATGATGAACCCTGCTAGGGGAGGGGGAGTCATCTGTGTTCTGGGCCTCTCTTGAGCCCACCTAGCACCATGCAGAGCACAGGGTTCTGTGACATGGGCTCACGACCCAGTGGGACAGGATGAAAATTAATCCTAAGTAAACAGAATGATGGCCAAGAGGAAAGATAGAAGGTGAAAAACCAACTGGGTAGATTCTTAACAGAAAATAGTGAGTAGCACACATTTCCCCATCCTCTGGCGCTCACAGCAGCTGGGGGTGGGGGTGGGGGTGGGGCAGGGTGGTTTGGAGATGGTCCCAGTGTTTACTTCTAACTGGTGAGGAAAGTAATTTTTTTAAAATTTAAATTTGTTCTCTTCCTTTTAAACATTAAAAAAAAAAGATATTGTTTATTTTATTTTTAGACAAAGGAGAAGGAAGGGAGAAAGAGAGGGAGAGAAACATCAATGTGTGGTTGCCTCTCGCACACTGGGGACCGGGTCCACACCCCAGGCGTGTGCCCTGACTGGGGAATCGAACTGGCTACCCTTTGGTTCACAGGCTGACGCTCAATCCACTGAGCTACACCAGTTGGGTCAGTAAGTAATTTTTAAAATCATTTATAGACTATATTTTATAGAGCATCTTTTCAAATGCTTATTTGCCCTTTGTATATCTTCTTTGGTGAGGGGTCTTTTCAGATCTTTTGCCCACTTTTTAGTTGGGTGGTTTTTTTCCTTATTGTTAGGTTTTAAGGGTTGTTTGTATATTTTAAGTACATGTCCTTTATCAGATGTATGCTTGGAAAAATATTTCCTCCCGGTGGATGAATTTCTTCCAATGCGCAACTCGACTGTTTATCCTCTTAGCACTCTCTTTGGAGTAGAAGCTTTTAATTTGAAAAAAATGTTTTGAAGCATTTTGAAATATAAGAGGTGCCAGAATAGTTGTGGTTGGTGAGGAAAGTAAAGGGGAGAGAAAAATAAAACCCTGAGTGTTGTTGTGACCTCCATAGTCACTCCGGGATATCTGACAAATGCACACAGGACTCAAGTTAGTTTGAACTGACTTCGCGTTGTTGGACTGTACCCATTGAACGTGAGGACTCTGAACACCTGAACTGCATGTCACAGCTTTTCGGTACTCTGGCCCGGGGTAGCTAGGATGAGCATTAAATGAGTGACATATGTGAAGGGCATATGGCAATTGCAGGCGCGCCATAAATTTTAGTTTTCTGCTGTATAGCGGTGCTGCGAGCCTGTGTGGCTGCCCGAGGGCAGGTCCAGCACAACCGCGCACCGTCCCAAGGAGGGGCGTTGCTGTGCTTGCTCTCTGTCCCCCGTTTCCGCTCTTCTGCTCCGGGAGGAAGGGAAGGGGCTACCCTCCCCTGCAATTTTACAAAGGCTGGCTTGGCACCCTTACTCTCGAAATCATAGTTTCTAGCCTCCACAAATTCCACATGTAAGAGAGAAGTGCGGTTTGAGGGGTCTGAAAGAGTTTCGGTCATTTGATTGCGATTATAATTAATTCATCACACATATTCTACCTTCGTGATGACTGAAACAGAATATTGATTGAAGTACATTGCTTTCTATGATAAAAAAGGTTTTCTTCTTCTAGGTAAATGAATAGATTAAACATGATTGTGTCCTGGCTGGTGCGGCTCTGTGGATTGAGTGTCGGCCTGTGAAACTAAAGGTAGCTGGTTCAATTCCCGTTCAGGGCACATGCCTGGGTTGCAGGCCAGGTCAAAACAAACAAATGAACAAAACAAAAATGTGATTGCAAGGGATAACATTTTCTCACTTTAGAAAATATAATCCACACAAGACAACTGATTGGGTTCAAGTCTTGTCTTTTTTACTTATTGGTCAAGAATCATCCCCTTCCAGCCTCTCAGCTTCCTTATAGTAAGGTGAGATCAATGACACCCAAAACTGAAAATCTACGATGAATAATTGAGGTGAGAAGATAAACCTCCTCCAGACATGGTGACTGGGACATCAATGATGCTCAGAACACGTCCTCTCCACTCCCTTCCTTGTGTACTACGAGAAGTGCTTCTAATTTCTCCACTGGGATCGTCTGCTCTTCATCCTCTGGGGAAACTGAGCTCCTGCCTCGGTAATTTTGCTTCCTTTATTCACTCTATCTTGAGTATAGCTTCCCTCTCCTCTTCAGCTCCCCATCTCTTCGATGGCTTTCCGGATTCTTTTCTAGAGGGCAGGCTGCCTTCACCTTTCTGCTCTCCTTAGCTCAGGAAGGTGCTGCATTCCTACTTGCTTTGTTTGTGTGCATGTGCCTTTTAATCACCTCCGTCATATTCCAGCATCACTTCTTTTGTTGGTCCCTTCATAATGTGCATCTAACATTAGCAATTTGAACACAGTAGGAGATCACTGAATAATTGATATTTGGTTTACAAATCATCTCTATGAGTTTCTTAAAGCAGGTGCCTAAAGACCTACCATACCTTGCAATGCTTTGCTAACTCTATTTGAATTCCTTTGCAAAATTTCCCTTTCTTTTAAAATATTTTTAATTCCTTTAAAGTCTCTTAGGTAAAAGAAAAGGTTAAATAAATTATCACACAAAGGATGTTTATGAATATTTATAATATCATGGGAAATGCATGGGTTGTCTTGTTAAAGTAAATCACCATGTAAAATCCTGCATATAGCATTTTTTTTTTACTACTACATAAACTATCACTTAAAAGAACTATGAAACTCCTCATAACTAAAAAAATTGGGTCCAGGCATGAAGGCTTAATTTTTCTGCATTAAAAATACTATGATTTTCTTCTAATTTCATTTGTAGAAAGAGAATGATTTCGCTCACAAATGCTCCGTGTTGTTAATTTACTGTGTATGAAGAACGATTCCGCTTCGTCTCACTAGAGGTCACTGTGGTTCTTTAGTTATTTTTTTTCCATTTGGCATCCCTGTTAGTAGGGGAAAAAGCATTCTGTCACGGTTATTATTTTTAGCAAAGTTAAGAGAAATGTTAAAATGATAGCCGCCTTTTTTTAAATACAAAGAAACATTTTCCAGAGCAACTGTACTTCTTATTTGGATTCTGTATTCTAGGCCACGAATATCAGAAACATTTCTATCTTACACTGGTGACTCAAATTTAATTTATTAGTGTGAAACATTATCACTGTACCATTTATTCTGCTATTAAAACAAAATTGCATCCATGCTTTCTATGGTGTGAAAGTAATAGAGGACTAACCTTTTCTGTTTCTAGTTTAGTTTTTTTTTTTTTTAAATATTGTTCCCCTGCAGTACAGAAATATGACTTCTAAAAGAATTCAGTAATGAAGTATTAAAATAAATGAATGATACATGAGATGTGCACATATAAGGATCATTTCTAAGGTCAATGCAGAGATCCAACAAATTCTACTGTTATACTACTGTGTCTTTAAAAGAATTTCTCCCTGGTAAATTCAGCAAGGATATAGGCTATGTTTTTTTGGTTTGGAAAATGGTCAAATATTAAGAACTAGAAAAAAGAAATATATCCCTGATATTAATAGGATGCACATTGAGTATAACATCATCCAAAATACCATGGTAATCAAGGTCCTTAGCATTCCTACTGTCTTACATTTATTTGACTATAAACCGGGAAGCTCTAAATTTTATATTGCTTTGAAAAGCTCATCTTTTTCTTTTATCCTCTTTTTATCATTTACAACCTGAAAAATGGTGTCACAGTCACTGCACAGGATCATGTTTATTTTTTACAACCTGGGTCATTTGATTCCCTGCGTGTTCTTATTCCTCTTGCATTATTGCTGGATTCACTGGAATTTCCCCCAGCTGGAGCTGTGTCTCAACATATCTTAAAGCAGGTTACCCAGTTTTATCATGGGCCCTACATTGAGCGGGATTCGAGAGATTAGGGCGTGTGTTGCATGCTGGAAACCCACTGACCACTCCAATAATCTATAATATCCTGAAAACTTCTGCATGAGTTTTGCTCTGTGTTCTGCCTAGAATCTACAGCCCGATTTCCCTGACTTTGCGGAAGCCCTGCAGAGGCTGTAAGGAGCCGGCAGGGCTGAGTGCAGTGGGCAGCCCTGCTGCGCTTTGAGACGTTTCTTCCTCAGTTACTTACATTTCTTGCAAACCCAATCTCCGGTCCTTGCTTTGGGAGGCCACTTTCTCAACTGGGTCTCTCTAAAATGAGGTGATTAATGATTGTCTTGACACAGTTAACAAAGAATAACTGGTTGGCTAAGCCTTTTTTTTTTTTAAACACTTTCCTTTTTTTTCCTTGAAAGGATGCATTCACTTTCCTGTCTGTAATCCAGATTCCTCCAAAGCTATTTAGAAATATATATATTTTTCAGGCTCTCCCCAGCTGGGGTCTCTATCATTTAGTTCAGTGTTTCTCAAATTTTTAAATGATATGCTTGAAAATTCACACTCTTGACAGGGAAGGGAGTATGTCATGGTGGTTTCGAGTCAGAAAAAACTGGATGCAAGCTCTAGTTCTGCCACTTATTAACTGTATGACTTTCAAGCCCCATGACCTCATTGCATTAATATTGAGATCCTCTTCTTTCAAAGCAACGAGGATAGTAACAATGGTAAATGGCATAATTTGTGTTAAATTATTAGTACCCCTAGCAGGCACATGATAAGCACCCAGCATGTAATAGGTAGTAGTAATAACAGTAGTAGAAGTAATAGAAGTTTCTGTCAGTGTGACTGACATGCTACCACAATGAAGATGCATTGTGATTGAGAAAGTGGGCTGAGGTTACTAGAATGTTGTCTGCACAAAGCCAGTTCATGAGGATGGCCTGTGGTGCAGGTAGACTGGTTCATTCAGTGACTACTTGAGGGCTCATGAGGAGCCAGGCACCATTCTCGGCCTTAGGTTTGCAGTAGTGAGCAAGATGAGGCGCTTTTCTCATGAAGCTGGCATGCTGGTGAGGGGAGACGGAAGATAGTCAGGAAACCCACAAAGAGTAGGAAGTGCCCTGTGGGAAATACAACGGAGTGATGGGATCGAGTGGCCGCGAGTGTGAGACTGGGCTGCTTTAGGTTGGGCGCGCAGGGAAGGTCTCACTGAGGAAGTGGCATTTGAACTGAGATCTGGTGATGGAAGAAGCCGGCCAGGGGAAGGCTGGAGGTGGGGAGATGTTACAGAAGAAGGGAGCAAAGTGCAAGACCCCGCGAGGAGCAAGCTTTTTCAATGAACAGAAGTTTGGTGAGGCTTGAACCAGCGTGAGCTCAGGCAGGGCCTCGTAGGGCATGGCAACTAGGTTTGGAGGTACAGCTCGAAGGTGCTCCCTATGCTTTAATGGGAGCATGTTGCTTTCCTCCCTGAGTGTGTCTGTCATGGCTGGTGAAGCACGCATGGTGCTGACATTCTGCCACCCGAAGTGGACTTTGCTTCCTTCTATGTCCTTTTCCTTTCTTGCCCTTCCTTTCGTCAGCCACTTCCCAAATTCTTCCAAGCCTAGCTCATTAGTGTCCCTCCAGCTTGACCTTATGCCCATCCTTCTCTGCCATTTTTGGTTAGGTTCTCGTGACTGGGTGTGGATAATACCCGGGAGCTGGAGCCTCAGCCTCTCTCACCTGTTTTCTGTAGTCTATACACCCCAGGGCATTAGAAGCACACTCTGGCCCCAAAGCTCATTTGAGTAGGCCACCCGTCTGTCCCATGTCTCCTAGTGGCTCCCTCTTGTCAGGGGAATAATAAACGATAAAATCTTCATCCTGGTATTCTTTATTCCCGACCCAACTTTTCAACTATAACTTCTACTTCACATATTCACATTGCTTCAGCTTAACTGAACCACTCCCAATTCCATGATGATGCTGTGAGATTTACTATCATGATTTTTTGTTCCCAAGCCTTTGCTCATGTTGTTCCCTCAGATGGGAGGTCCTCCCCTCCAAACCTACCTGTTGTTCAAGGCCCACCTCAGATGTCACCTTCTTCATTTCCCTGACCCCCATACCTGAGAGCACCCCTGCCTCTGAACTCTGGAGGCACTTCGCTTGTGTCTTTCTCATGGTGCGGTATCTCCTAAACTTCTGGTAATTACTATGCACATATCCCAGTGTCTTTTCTAACTGCAAAGTCCTCCAGATCTGGATCTGATGTTTACTCGGGCTGGTTTCCTTTAAGGGTTCAACCACAACCTTGTACATGTCTTTTTTTTTTTTTTAACTAAAATAAGCTATTTTGACATAAGAATAAAGAAATAAATAATAAATGTCAGATGAGTATTACCTATAGGAAAAAAAATGTAGCAGGTTCTTCTTCTTGAGGTGGTCAGTGGAGGAATTTTCATGGAGGGGATGAAGCAGAGGTGATTCGTGGAGGAAAAGTGTGCTAGCCAAGTCTTGAACTTAGAATTCAATGCAAGAAAACGAGCATAGTTTTTCCTTTTTTTTGACCTGGTGTAAAATTCCTGCTGTTACTTAGTAGTTTGATCTCATTAACTTATTCATCATGAGATTATTAAGAGGATTAAAGAAAATAACATATGTAAATTAGCTAATATAAAGCAAACTTTGAGTGCTTAGCTCATCTAATCCTCATAACGACTCAGTGAGATGATCATCCTTCCTCTCTGTGGCCGTGTGACTGAGATAAGGTGTGCAGGACCTTTGGCATTGCGCCAGGTCTGTGAGGCGTGACCCAACAGGGACAGCAATTTTTTTTCTTGATGATAATTATTGAAAGGCAACCAGTAATTAACATGCAAATGTCGCCTCAAGGAGGTTGACCAGCGCATTCCCTTCAGCAGCATGGCGAAGGCACAGGATAAGTGCGGAGCGTCAGCTTGCATGTGTGTTTGTAGAAATAACAGGGCAGGGGTTAAGTTTGAATTTCTGTTCTCATAAATGCTTTGGTGACAAAATGCACAAGAAAATCCACTTGATCTAACTTTTCTGTGTTGACCAATTTCATTTTTTTCTTGACAACTTAAAGAGTACATGATTGGAAAAGTTGGTACTTATTACTTTTATGTTATCAAGAAACTTTTGGCTGCTAGAGAGGTGGTTACATCAAAATGAACCAGACATTCTGTTCTGGGAGAACATACGCTAATTTTGTTGGTCCCGAGGGCTAATGCAACCTTGCCAGAGCTGAGGCGCTAAAATGGCCTTGGCAAAATCCCACTGCTAGCCTTTGAAAAATGAGTTTTGTCACCTTATGAACTGGTATTTTTGAACTTCTAATTATTCCAAATAAAAATAAAATAAAATAAAGAACAACTGGCTCCCACATACCAGTGTGACTTCTTGCCACAATTGCATTGGATCGAATATTTCCTTCATGCTGGGAGAAAAATGAAAATGTATACAGCTTATTTTGTTCTAGATGTAAGCCATTTGACATATTAAAGTTTCTTAAAAATTTGAAAATAGAGACAGTATATTAGAGACTAGAAAGTAGAATTCTCGTGTATGTTTAAGATTTTTAAAAATGTTAAATTAAACTTTGAACTTATCTCATTCCATTTTAGGCTATTCTCCTAAGACCTGGAGGGTTGCATTTCATCTTCTTTTTTAGTGAACTATGTAGAAATAATACTTTTAGGTGTTAAGACATTATTAGCTATTAATCCCTTAGCTTGTGTTAATTAATCTTATCAATTTTACAACACAGAGAGTGAGAATAGAGAGGCACAGACCCGTGGGCTTGGAAGGAGAAAAACATGGGAATCGGTCAGTGCTGAGAAGAGCAGGCTCTTCTGTGGAGGCTGAGGACAAGCTGGGGGCCCTGGAGAAAAGTGGCATCAGAGACGGAATGGCCAGGGACTCAACACTTACTTTGCAGGTTCTCCCTGTGCTCATTGTATCATCCTCCACCTAAGGTAGGCCCTCACATAACTGCAGGGTGAATTGGTCTCACACTCATCTGCCCTCACTTTTTCCCCCTCTTCTCATGATTTCCTCTTCCCACCACAGTGATCTCAGGAAGCTCGTTGCTCCATGATTACGCCCTGGATCTAGGTCCATCATTTGACAGATCCTTAAAGGACCTTAGAGACCACATGGCCCAACCTTCTTGTATTCTACCTCTTAACCAAACTAAGCCACTGAGGCCAGCTTAATGGGTGTGTGACCTGTGCAGTCGCACAGGGTTCTGCATTTAGAAGGGTCCCATGGGTGGCTTTAATGCTCTGCTCTCTATCTCGAAATCCTTACCTTTTGAGCAAGAAGGTCTACATTGTCATGTTGTATTGGGCCCCACAAGTTACGTGGCTGGTCTTGTAAGCCATACTGATGTGCTTGTGACTTAATGAATCATAAGACAATTTGATTTTAAAAGGGAGCCTGAGAAAGTGCGGAAAGGATGAACGATGGAAAAGCTTGAGAGCTCCCTGAAGGCGAGTGGGAGAGATAAATTTGTGGGGAAGCAGGAGCTTTCCTGGGAATCTTCAAAACACCACATGTACCACAGATTTGTCCCACTTACAGGTTATACCAGTTCTGTTTTTAGATAGTAATTTATTCCTTATCTCTATTCTGAATCTCTACATTCCCTCTTAAAAGCGAGTCCCTTTTGTTCTATTCTTCTTGCAGTTGCCGGCAACTAGCCATTATCTACTGTGTACTTAATGGCCATTATAGTCACCCCTCAACATTTTTCCAGGCTTAGAGATCTTAATTATTTTATCCATCCACTTGAATGTTTTTTTTTTTTTTTAAATTGATGCTTCCTCAAAGAAGAAGAGCTAGCTAGTTACAAGGTAGCATTGTTAAAATCAGGGAGCAATTAATTTCACATCTAGCTACACTATTTCCAAGGAGAGGAGAAGACAAAGACAGAGATGGCACCAATGAAAATTGCTTTTTGGAATTAAGCTAAAATTAGCTAAGCATTTGGTAATTACGAAGTAATTTGAAAATCAAGTAGTTAGACTAAAACATTGATCAGGAAAAGGATGATGGGAAAGGAAAAAAGAGATGAATTCATTGAAAACAACCCCGTCTGCAGACCAGAGGGAGTTTTTGAGAGAAAGTAGATTTTGCTACTAGTAGAAATACCAAAGCCCGTTAGTTAGGCAAAGTCTTGGAGGGTGAAAAATGTAGCCTTGCAAAGGCAAGAAGACTAAGTCCTACCCAGTGAAGAAAGGTAAACCTGTGTCTGTGTATAAACACTTTCCATGCACATGTCCACAAGGAGATATAAAGAGATCTATTATATTTTATGTTCCAAGTATAGTGTTCAAATACTAAATACAAACAGACAGCATGATTAGATAAGCAAAAAGGGGAAAATAAAACCCCAACAAAGCTGTAACAAAGGGAATATAGGCTTGACTTGGTGTAATATCATATATTCTTCTAGTAATTCACTTCAGAGAGATAGTGATTTAATTTCCACAAAACAGTGGCCTGAATACACTTAAGGTAGATGTACCAGAAAAACTTTATTATTTTTCCCTAAAAGATTAGTTGCATTTTTATATATCTCGGAGGTTGACAGTCAGTGGCAATTGGGTGAAATAAAGGAGCCTCATTCAAGGTGGACAATCAAACCCCTTCTGGATATGCTGACGGGGACCCTGGTGTCAGATAGAGTGAGGATTTCACACTCACTAGGGACTTGCCAAGTCCTCTGTGTCCACTCCTGGGCAGATCATCTAACTTCTCTGTATTTTGATTTTCTTGTGTACAAAAAGCACTGAAAATACCAACCTATCCAAGCATTGTTGTGAAAATAAAATGAATTAACAGATAAATAAGTGCTTTAAGAAGTTATAATGTATTGTTTTGATATATTAAGAAAACCCATTAATAATACAAAAGTTAAAGAAAGGAATCAACCACTTATTGGAGAGGTGGGTGTTTATTGTGCTCTCTGCTGTGGAAGTAGAAAGGGGAATTGGACTGGTGTTTGCCCTCAGAGAATTTCCAGTCTAGTTGAGACAACACAAAAAATAATATTGATAGTGGCAAGTTCTTTCCTTTGTATACAATTTTATACACCTGAAAATTGGACTGCCTATATATATTCAAGAAGAATATCACAAACTCTGTCTGGGTTTCAATCCTGGTTACTAAGATATGAATAGCACCTCATAGGGTTGTTGTGATGATTAATTGAAACAACAACACACCTGAAGCTAATGGCTTTTTAATAGTTGTTAATTGTTATTGCTATATACAGGGTCCAGCACAAATAATGCCCCTTTTTTATTACAAAATCATAAGCATGTAATTCTGTAACATAACAATATCACACAAGCACTCCATATGACATTTTAGGTGAAATGTTCAAATTAAACCTATAAAGTATTATACCCGCATTATTATGTTACCGAGCACACTCAGGTAGGTGTTACTTCTGCTGGACCCTGTACATATATATGTACATCTCCCAGGCTTATTTGACTTCACAAAAGTTGTGTGTGTGTGTGTGTGTGTGTGTGTGTGTATGTGTGTGTGAGGGACAATTTTAGAGGACTATTGTTCCTTGAAACTTTCTTTGGGACATAAGTGTGTGGTTGGAGGCAATAAATACGTTATAACTTAGGAGAGTGAGCACACGGGACTGGGGTCATTAGAAAAATCTCTATAGAGATGAGGGGGTTTAATCTGGGTTTTAAAATAGCATGTCATTTGGCAAGAAAGGAGAAATGCAGAAACCATGGCTGGGATCACATGGGCTAGAACACTCCGGGTTGACTTCAGGCATTTGGGAAAGAAGCCGGGAAAACAGGAACAGAAAATGACTGAATTCCTGGGCAAGGCACTTGGATATTATCTCACGGGTGGAGGAAAGTCATTAACAGGGTTTAAGACAGGATAATCTGGTGTTTTTATCCACAGAGAATGAACGTTAAAAGGTGTCTGAAAGGCCAGGAGTTAGGGGCATGGCTGGGAAGTTACTGACTGAGATTCAAGGCCCAGACTGAATTGATGAACTGGAGATATAAATCAGGAGAGAGGTGAAGGATTAAAGAAAGAAGCAAGACTAATTGGTGGTTGACTATGGGAGTTGAGGGGAGGGGCCTCAGTGACTCTCAGGTGTCATGTTGCGGCCATTTGAGGAAGCCCGTCCCTGAACATCACCTTAGCCTTTCAGTAGCTGGTTTACCAAACACTTTCCGAGAGCTTCCTGTGCTCAGGACACTGGAGGTGCTGGGATTTTTCTTTTTTAAATAGTGACATGTGGTTTCTGTTTTCAAAGTGTTCATGGTTTGCAACACCTATAATTGTGTGTGTTGAGGATTGTAATGTAGGCATGAAAAAAATAGAAGAGGGTGAACTGGGAAGAATTTACGGAGGAGACAGCATTTGATCAGAGCCTTGCCCATGGTTAGAAATTCAACAAGGGATGTGAAAGTACCACTGCAGAAATAAAGAAGTAAGTTGGTGGTTGGGGAAGACCCTGAGCTCTGTTTTAGGTGGACTAAGTGCAAGGTGATAATGAAATGCCAGAGTGGAAGCGCCTGGAAGGTACCTGGAAAGAAGGAACTGGGAGAGAATCTAATTTCTAATGAATCTACCAAATGGCTAATTGGCCGTAGCACAAAGACTTCCTGTGGTAGAGCTTTCCTTACCTTCTGATACAGCTCATTGTATTGCCCAACAATTCCAATACCAGAGTTTGAACTTGGTCCATAAGTGAGTTGTAAACTACTAGAGGTGGTCAAACAAGGGGTAACTTGATTAAAGCACTGGTGACCAAAGGAAGAATCTGTGATTCCTGTGCAGGATAAATCTGACTAGGACACTGGCAGGGAGACCAACTCTGACAATTAAATATTTTTCTAACTCGTCATTGAGTCAGTCTTCCTCAGTGCTACTTTCATTGATGAGCCTAGTTTAACTTGACTGGAGCAACACAGAATAAATCTACTCCTTCTTCCATGTGATTAGTTCTACATTCTTTTAAGGTCTTTCTCTCTTAAAAACAATCTTGTCCCGGTTCTTCACGCACCAGACACCATTTGTAGACTTTCAGCATTCTGATCCATTCATTCAGATATTGGTCAAAACTTATGTGGAAATATTTTATTGCAGAGTTTGATCTAGGAAGCGGAAGTGGGAGATGGGGAGCCAAAGGGAGGGAAAGAGAAAGTCAATAAACAATGCATTTTCATGTTGGCTCCCGCTTAGGGGGACAGGACATTCCATCCTATGGCAGGGACCTGAAGAACCATTTGAGATGTGTCTTAGGGCTCTCTGTCCAAGGAAAGCGCCTACCCATTGTCTTGGATCTCCGACTGATCGGGGTTGGCCCAGTGGGGCATTCGCTCTCCTTCACTCTGAGGTTGCAAATCCCTGAGCAGGACCATCCTCCCCAACCCCTCCTTCTCAGCAGAGGAGGCTTGAAGAGGAAGCGAAAGATAGGAGGCTGGATCTGCGGCAAGTGCTGACAGGTGTATTTGTGGGAAGTCGATCTGGTCCTGTGGCAGTGAATGGAATCAGGTAGGACCAAGAGACTCAGAAACGGGGCAGAGATATCAGATGCATCTGCTCCCCACCAGGCTCTCAGTCGGGCTCTCCATGTGCTCTAGTCTGTCCACATTTTTTTCAAAGCTGGTGCTCAGGATTAAATAAGCCCTTCAAATCGAGTCTGTGCAGAGAAGATTTTAAGGCAGAGAGGAAGGTTTGTGCGAGGGCTATGGAAAAATGATGTAAGGTGAACATATCGCAAATACTTGATATACAGTCTCCTTAGTTCTCCAAACATACGTCGTTACACATGAAGTTCAGCGACAAACAGCCAGGATTTGGCAGGCACTGTGCTAGGTGCTGGAGGGTGGGGAGGATCCCGATGAATGAGGTACAGTCTTGACCTTTAGGAGGGCTCAGCCAAGTTGGGGAGGCTGAAAAAGTAGCCAAATAACTAGAATAAAGTGGGATGGGCTCCACTGGATGGGGAAGTGGTCGAGGAAAGAGCATAGTTAACTTTCTGTCAGGTGGGTGGGTCAGAGAAGGTGACAGAAGATTTTAGAGTGGCCTGGTTTGTCATCACGTGTACCAAGACGAAGAGGCAGAGGCTCACCAGGGATTCACTGCATTCAGGCCTAGGCGTAACCTGAACTGTGGGCAAAATTTAACAGTCCTAGGATTCCTGGTTTCAAGTTAACTGTGAAACCACTAGATGCTCCTTATATTAGAAGTTATATTAGAAGTCAATGTACTTCATTTTAAACAAACATTCCTAGCTTAAAAACTGCAACCTTTAATTTATGCGTGTATTTGAGTATTTTGAGCCATTGTTTCATCTCTCAGGAGCCATATCTTTCCCATGTGAACCACTGCTTCCTATTTTTCTAGTGCACTAAACGAGAACTTGACTGTACAAGGTTAAACTGAAGATGAAGTAGGGTATTTCCCCCCCTCTTTTTCCCTTGGCAAGAATACCACAGAGCCTTTGTAAACAAAAGCCAGGATGCAGACCGTCTAAGAGCGGTTTCGGCTGAAAATAGTATAATTTTTTTTTTTTTTTAACATGGTGAATTGAAGAATAGCTCAGGAAAATAAGGAGCAGGTGGCTCTCGCAGCCTGGAGGGCAGAAGGCCTGGTATGAAGACAGAAAGCACTTGCGGCTTGTCACGTGTTCCCACATATCACTTTAGTCCTTGGACAGAGGGCAGTTCTGAGCCTCCTGTCTTCTGCCCCTCAGTCTCGGCATCCCCGACAAACATATGGGAAGGATTTAGAGACAAGGGAAAAGCCCAGAATTCAAATGTGGAGAGAAATTATGTGGCTAACAGCTGGAATTCATGAAGCTCCATATTAAGTGAAGGATTGATAGCTAGAAATTTGAAACGCCCTTTCCCAAAAGGAAGACAAATTAATAGCTTGAGGACAAGAAAGACATGTCAAGATTCTTGGCTTCTTTTTAAATATAACGGTAATTCTTATGTTTGTTTTTATAAGGGAGAACTATGGTTATATTTGTCATAAATTTGGAATTATTGAATTTAAGGATGAATATGGTAAAATGCATTAACTAAATGCCAAAAATGAATCTAAAATTGGACTGCGTGTCCATTTTACTTTGGAGTCTTCTTTATTGAGGTATGTTAATATTAAATGAATATTTATGAAGACATTTTACTTAAATTATCTTATTCAGTCCTCTCCCTACACACCAACAAATACGTATTTTATATCCTCCTTCTGCTGAAGAGAAAATCAGTGCTAAGGAGATGAATTTGCCCCGCATCATGTGGTGGCAGACAAGCACGTAAGCCCAGGGCTTCTGCTCCCAACGCTCATGGGTGTGTCCACTGAGCTGGGAATTTGAAACTTAGATCTGAGTTTCCAAAAAAGCCCTGGAGCTGTTTAAGTTTACTGATCCCTGGAATGGGCTCTAGAACCTATGTGCTTAAAAATCTCTGAAGTGATTCTGACGATCAACCTGTTTGGGACCCACTGTATTAAGATAAATGAAACATCATTTTCTCTCCAATCAGTTTGAATTCTTCTTTACTCTGGGGATGCAGGGTAGTGGCTCTTTTGAAGGCCAGCAGAACCACACCTGGGAAGCATTAAAACCCACCCAACCACGCAACCTGCAACAATTTTGGGTGGGCCGGTTCAGTGTGATTACTAGTGTCTGGAAGCAAGTGCATGACGAGGGGAGGCTAGATCATAGCAATATAAAGTGATGTTTCTCCGCCTCTTCCTGGGCAATGACACATCTGTAAAAGTGCTGGGACACAATAGGGGGCTGCCAATATCAAAGATGTAGAGCTACAGGTTGGGACCACTTAGACAAAACCAAAATTGGAGGAATCAGCTAATTTACCATCAAAATACAATATACTTATTCTTTCAGTTTCTGGAAAGAGCCGAGGGGTACAGTGAATATGGAAAACAGCCAGGCTCCTATCTGTCGAGTAGCCAGGTTAAGTCTTTCTAATGTCTGTGAACACAGGGAGGCGATGTGTCTGCTTCAGTGTTTGGAGGGCCTAGTCCCGAATCCCAGCTAGATCACTTGGGAACCTTCGGCAACCACTTATCTTCTTTGAGCCTGAATTTCCCCACATGTGTGTGGAGGGTAATGCTACTTTCATCATAGAGTGTTTAGAGGCTTGAGTTAAATACTGGGTGTAAAATGATTAATCAAGTGGCTGTAAACAGGGAACACCATGTAAATTGCAGTGGTATTCCTGCCTCTTAAATCCAAGACATCTTAAATTTAATCAGTAAAGGATGTGAATTCTTTAATAATGTCTTCAGCAAAGCAGGTTTTAAGTTCAGAAAAATTCACCCTAATAAAAAGCAAGAAAAATACCATAAGCATGAGATCCTACCTTAATCAAGACCTGCCTTCAACTTCTAGATGCATGTCGCACAGGGCAAGCATTTGAACATGTGAAACTTCTTGCACAGGGGAGCAAGAGGATAGCATGTGACAAATCGGGAAACCAGGGAAAAAATGTGCCCTCTGCACCTAGTAGGTTAGGACAAAGACATAAAAGCCACTTTGAGAATGACTTTAAATGGAGTCAACAAGACTGGACTGTAACTTGATTAACTTTATTAGCATATCTAAGCACAGAACTTAACATTTGAAACTGCAGTCAGCAAGCAACGGTAGAATAGAAAAATGGAAAGTCAGAGAGGCCAGTACCCTCCTGGAACTACCCAGGGCAGAAGGAACCTTAGCTGAGGGACATCGAATATTTCTATTCCATTGGCAAGACCATCTACCCGGCGAGATGTCTGTCTCGGGCTGTCTTAGCCCAACAACACAACACAGTTAAAGCACTGTAACTAACTTATTTTGTATGGATCCTATATGTTTCATGAAATAGTATGATTATAATTTACCTCCCTATATTTGCTTATAGAGAAAAAGAACATACCAGACAGAGGATGCTAATAGCCTTCTGCTGCTTACATTTCTCCTTGTAAAATAGTAAGTCCTTTTGCTGATTTATACTTCAGTCTTCTGTAAGTCTGAGTCAGCTTCCCTGAGTCTGACTATCTCTGGACCTGACTTTTGGAACGTGCAAGGTTCACAGCAGGACCGTGGGCGGTGCCTGGTGGGCCAGACACTGACAGTGCCTCCTGGCAGCAGCCCCGCTGGCCTCCCTGGCGACCTGCGACTTGCTGCCCACCTTCTCCTCACCGTGGGGAAAGAGGACAATCTAGGAAGCGAAACCACAGATTGGGTTTCCAATAAATGGGAAGAGTTTTACCCTGACTAAATCATGAACCAGCTTTAAGCGATAATGACTTTCAGAGAAGATACACATTTTGTCCCCTTGCTGACCAGGAGTCTGGATTATTCCGAAATGTCTATTCGAAAGTGCCAATAACTGTAACAATAATTTCAAAACACCACAGGCTCTGCTAACACGTTTCCTTATCATGTAGTAGTTCCAGTTTCCCATTGCTTTGCTGTCTTGCCTCTTCTGAGCTTTGGTGTCATTATGTGTCTCACATCAACCCAAAGCACACAAGCGCCCAAACACCTGAAACCAGTGCCCTGAGGAAACCAGGAGTTAGACTTCTCCAGGGGAAGATTTTCTTGTGTTGCTTTGCAAAGTTAACTTCCACTGCTTGCTAAATGGCCCTCGGACCTCCAGCCTTGTCTCCCCTCTAGTCCCCACACTGAGTGATCTTTCTAAAGCGCCTCTCTAAATATGTCACACTCAAGTTTGAAACCTTTCAGTGGCTGCCTGTTGCCCCCAGTTCAAGTCCCTACTCATCAAAATGTGTTAATAATCCCCGTGGGTCTGTCCTTTGCTAACCCTCCCATCTCTTTCTTCACCATTCACCTCTCTCATTCCAACGAGACCTACCAACCTGCTCTGTTAAAATAAAGGCCACTTGGCCTTTGCACATACATTTACTTCTCCTTTTTCTAGTTGCCTAGAAAGTGTCAAGTTTTTTGTTGAGACATACTTCTTTGGGAAGCATAAAATTAATTCATTAAAAAAAATTCATTAAACATCTTCAATGTGCCAGACACTATTCTAGATAATACTTGGGATACATTGTTGAACAAAGCAGGGAAAGATCTACTTACCTTATTGGGTACTGATGAAGTATTTACTTATCCTGTCTCTCTGAACTGCAAAATCCCTGAAGACAGGGCACGTGCATTACTTACCACTGGATCCCCAAAGCCTAGAAGAATGCTTTGGTACACAGTCAACACTGAATAAGAAAAACGAGCAGCCCTTAGAGAAAGGATGACAATTTTTTTTCAAAAGGAAACATTTTCTGTAAAGTAAATATTTTAGAATTTTTGGATCCAGATAGCCTCTGTCACAGCTCTTCAATCCCTGTGTTGTAACACAAGCGGTCAGAGACAGTGAGTAAGCAAATGGGTGTGGATGTGTCCCGGTCGAACTTTGAAGATCGCTAAAGTTTCTTCCAGGTTCACAATTTGATAACTATTTTACCTGCTTTATTGCTCTACTCCCAGCATCTAGAACCATATCTGGAACAAAGAAGATACACAATATATGCTTGTCAAATGGGGGGAATTAAAGTGGATTTAGACAGAGTTTAGGTTTGAATCTAAGCCTTTCTGACTTCAATATCCATGATGTTTATACAACATATCTTGCTGGCCGTTTAGTTGAATATAGAGATTGAGGATGAGAATTCTCAAGACACTGGGGACCACAACTGTGGTCAGTTAATCTAAAGTCCTTATGCCGTTTTCTTGCCCAGTCAGATCCCTGCCAAAATTTATTCATCGGCCCTGAACCATGATGAATCTGTCTTAATAGCATATAAGGAATTAGGTAGTGGGCAGGGGGATAGTACCAGTTGGTAAACCACTAATACAAATAGATATGTGTAAAGTGGAAAATACCTTTAGGATATAGAGGTGGTACAGAGAGGAACGTAATTTACTTTACAGCAAGTGCAGGGTCAGGCCAGCCTTTGGAAATATGGGGAGGCCTGAATAAGATCCTGAGCTGATACACACTCTTTTCCGTGGGCCCAAAATTGGGAGTCAGAGCACACAAGGGACCTGCTAAGACTAAGTTATAACCTGATTGTGGGCAGAATTAAGTAGAGCCAAAATTCCTAGTTCCCAGTCATCCGTGAAACCACTTGAAACTCCTTATATAAAAAACCATATTATAATGCACTCATTTTAAACAAATATTCCTAGCTTAACCATTGCACAGCCTTTTACTTAGGTATGCATTTGAGTATTTTAGGTCATTGTTCTCTGTTAGGAATCATATTTTTCCACAAATCGCTTTTTTTGTGTTGTTCTAGTATGTAAAGTTACCTTGGTTTTAAATGGAAGATGAAATAGAGTAAACCAGCTGCACTTCTTGCTCTGTGAAAGTGTCGAGTCACCTGCTTGAGCTGAAGTGGGACCAGCAGAACCTGTTGCTCTGCAGCCTGAGTTCATTCTCAGTGTCTTTGGTTCTGTATTGCTTGATGACCAATGACTAATGCTTCGCCCATGAGTCATTAAACTCGTTCTGCACTTTCCTGGTTCTGCAATCTTCTTGGAATTCATCCTTGTGTCCAGTGGTCCAGTGCTCTAGCTTGGTATTCTGATGACTGAGGTAATAGAGATGGCAATAAAATGTATACATAATATAACAATTCAAAATGCAATTCCCTTTAGAGAAGCCCTCTTAGTAAATCCAGTTCCTCCCAAACCATCTTAAATCCTTTGAAATATTTGAAGCTTTCAGTTTCATTTCTACCTTCATGAGAGGTCAACAAATATGGCGAGAGTATCTGCTAGCTCTGCACACACTTCACAGCAAAATTCAGACCTTATAGGGTAACTCTATTTTTAAATGCTCTTGATTAAGTGCATTAAGTAGAAGGCAAAGCATGGCTAATCTAATATAGATAGCAGCTGATGAATATGAATGTGTTTGATGTTCTAGAAATCTAGTACTTTAAAGGAAACAGCAAAGAGCCATTGATGGCTAAACTTAGGATGAAAAGAAAGGACACTCAATGTCTTGACTACTGCTCAATTCTTTGAAATCTATGTCATTTTAAGAGCATCTATTTTCACAGGAAGAGTCAGAAATGGCCTGAAAACTATGGAAAAATGTAGTAGACTAAGTGGAAGGGGGGATGACTTGGAGTGAGGAAAGAAAAACATATAAATAGGACATGGAAATACTGTCTTCACAGGAATAGGGCAAGTGCTGGGGGTGGAGAAAAGGAAGAAGATAGATTTAGCTGCCAATGTTGGCTGACGTTTAACTTTCCTTATCCAGTCATAAGATCTTAGCTAGGATGTGCCCCTCAAGCTCCAGTGACTGATGAGTATTCTATAAGCAGGCAGTTGGAGCACAACAATAGAGAATCCACACAAACATGATATGCAGGAGTTCAGGAAGGTAATGTGCACAACAATAGAGAATCCACACAAACATGATATGCAGGAGTTCAGGAAGGTAATGTGCTATCATGCTGGAAGGACAGCAGAGAGAGGGGGTTAGTCCACATGGCTACAGGTGAGATTGAGTAGAATAGAGTATGGAGTCAGGTTAGGAGGATAGCAAGTCACATAAAAGAGTTCAAACTGGTCTAAAAGAGTTCAAACTATTCAAAAAGAGAAGCTTTTGATGCTGATGTTGAGAAACTGGATGTGAAGCCCAGGAGATCATAGAACCAAATATATGAGAGCAAAGAATCAGGAGTCCAGATAGGAGGGTGGTCCTGGTATATATCTGACACAGAGAATGTGGTCCAGCTGACTTTTACATGCTCTGTTTAGATTGACATCTGGGATCTCTAGCCACAGTTAAAGGTTGGAAGGTATGGACAGACTATTGTGATAAACAACTCTTTTTCAGGTTGCAGGGCACTATCCAGCGTAAAGCTACTCCCTAAGTTAATTGTCAAGTGCCCAGAAGGTTTGTGCTCTGAATGGATTTTCTCAATTGGCCCGGAGAGGTCACGGATCGTGGCTGGTTCCACGTTATTTTCATCTCCTCTCTTTTTTTCAGTGTGAAGTCCAGAAGAGTAATGGTGGCACCAGAGGCAACGGCAGCAATGAAGGGACTGACCGGAGAAGAATGGCTGGGGAAACTATGGTAGGCAAATTTTAACTACTTCTTTTCAGTGATTGAGATAAGAGATATCCTTTAAAAAGTACTTCACAGTGGAAAATCAATTGAGTAACCAAATAGTCACATATTATAGATTTCCTAAAAAATGTGCCACTAAAAATTTAGTTTTCAATATTTATTGACATGTGAAACAGTACTTAAAACTACACTTCATTTCTTTCCAGAACCTTAAGTTGCTCTTTATTTTACTTAATAAAGCTCAGTCTTCAAATATTTTGTCCCCACTTTTTATCTACAAAATAAAATAATAGAATTTTATCCATTATAACTCCATTTCCAAAAGAGGGCTGCAGAGTTGCTACTGGGGAGGCTTGGTTAAGAGAGGTTCTGAAACTCTGGGGCCACAAGGCTTAAAAATTAATTGGTGAGACCCATTTCAAAGGATACCAGTGTTAATGCAGGAGAGTCGAAACATCATTTACTGACATCCATCATTGGGAGAAATTAGCCTCAGGTCTTAAAGATAAAGCGGACTAATGAAGAGGCACATGAATAGAGTCTATCTTTTGAGATTGGTTGTGTCCAAATGATTACAGTCATGAGAACATGAGGTTATGGTTAAGATTTTGTGAGTTAAAAGATGATGTGTTTCTTGTAGGATTTCAAAAAGTCAGATCATTCTTGTTGAGTCATGTTCAGTAATCTTGAGCTTCTAAGACTAAATTGCATGGTGAGGCCAGTTGACATATGATGAAACCATCAGTTCACTATTTACCCAAAACTCTCTTTGTGATTTCTCACTAGCACACTGCACTAACTCTTGCTGTCAAAATCTGGCTTCACAAGTGACCAAGCCAATCAGTCGTGAATACTGATCATTCAGTGACTGCTAATTGCTGTAGCTTAGAATTTGATTCATTGGTGAAAACAAAAAAAGAGGTCTACTTGTTTTATCCTGGCTATATGAGTGTTTTTGCAAGAAAATGCTTGCTTTTGCTATGTTAGCTATTCATTTTTTAAATGTAAAATAAGAAAGGAAAAACTCATAAAAGTGTTATGATTTGTTGGCATTAAAGCTAAGGTTGCCTTCAGTCTGCATTAACTTATGTATCTTCTTTTACTTAATTCCTCTGTTTTGTTTTAATTTATCTGCTATCTCTGTGCAAGGCAGAAGGTCTAATTTTTAAACAAGATTACCTTTTTTGATAGTAGGCAACTCATATTATTCTCTCCAGGGCACATTTTTATCAGAGTAAAAGGATATATATATATTTTAAAGTTCATCAACGTTGTCTCAGGTTTTACAAATGCAAAAGAAGTTTGCTAAATTTAGGATGTGAAGCAGATTTGTTGGTACAAATTTGATGACAAAAATCTTTTCATTGCTGGCTAATCTTTTACTAGTATAAATATAAAAGTGATTTCATGGGTAGAGAAGAGGAACTTTCCTTGGCAATTTACAGGATCAGCCTAGTTGGACGTCCACTGAGGCGAGAGATGGCAGTTTTGTTGCAATGATTTGCTTTCTGGAGCTGAGGCAACTTTGTGACCAGCCCATTCACAGGAACTGCGAATGGCAACACGGGAGGGGGAGATTTGCCGAGGGGAGGGTGATCTTGGATGCATGGCAGCTGGGTATTTAAAAAATGCAGCTCTGTGTGGCCAGATTTGTGATATTCCAAAATGAAAGGTGATTTTTTTTCGGACCCTGGGATAAAACTTTCAATATCAGGGTAAACAGTGGCTCTAGATTAAGAACATCATCTATTTTGCAAGATAACATCATTCACAATTTGGTTCACTAGTAATGTCTTTAGAGGTCAAACTTTATGTCTTCTGCTTTTGGGAGATGATTTACACACACACACACACACACACACACACACACACGCTCCATGTCTCCCACAATACCCAGACTATTGGCTATAATTTAAGACAGAATTTTCTAATGTCATGACCACTAGCTACGTGTGGTTACTGGGCGCATGAAATGTGGCTAGTCTAAATTGATCTGTGTTGTTAGTATTAAATATAAAATATATACTGAGTTTCAAAGACAATATTAAAAGACGAATGAAAAATAACAATAATTTTCTATATTGATTAAATGTTGAAACAGTAATATTTTTAGTATTCTGGGGTAAGTATATTATTAAAATTAATTTCGCTTGTTTATTTTACTTTTTTGATGTGGCTGCTAGAAAACTTACCTGTGTGGTTTGCAGTTCATTACCACCGAACAATGCTGGTTTAAGAACATACACCATGCCCTGACTGGCGTGGCTCAGTGGCTAGGACAGCATCCTGCAAACCTAAAGGCTGTTGGTTTGATTCCCAGCCAGGGCATTTGCCTGAGTGGAGGCCAGGTCCCCAGCTGGGGGCATGCGAGAGGCAACTGAGAGGCAACGGATGGATGTTCTCTTTTACTCTTTTTCCCTCCCTTCTCCTCTCTCTAAAAGTAAATAAATAAAATCTTAAAAAAAACACATCACGACAAACGATCCCCTGACATTCTTCTGTGAGCTGTGAAAACTTATGGGAACCCCAGTAAGCAGGCCCTGACACCCAGGGATCTTATCCCTGGGGCCTCTGCTGGGGCTCTTCAGTAGCACCGAATCCCCTCTGGGCTGGGACTGCTGGTGGCATCTGTCCTGCTGCCTCCCTCACACTGGGCTTGAGCTGCCCCTCTTAGCTACAGCTTCTGCTCCTGTACTCGCTTTTAGGTGTGGCTGACTGCTGATCCCCTCCCATCACTGCTTCAGGGGAGAGAGGCGCTTCCTTTCTGGCTGTTGTAAACTCCTTTATCTATTTATTGCCTTAAGGAATGACATCGTTTGGCCATTTTTTACAGATTCCCTGATGATAGAAGTTAGTCATTAAAGCTACTCTTGAAATGTATTATTTTGGTAAATACTTGGTGTAAATTCCCTTGGGGCTGAGTTGGAGAATGATACTGACATCATCACTCAATGGACTACACTCAAATTGGGCTCCCTTTGCCTTCCCCGGACTGGCCATGTGTGAATTTCTTCCCCATTTCGCAAGTTGTCCATATTTTACAGCTGAGCCATGGTTCTCCAGAGTTTAGTCACATTCGCCTCTCCAGGACAGGGTCATGTCCTGACTTTCCGGAGTGTCCAGAGGATACCAGGTTGGGTTCTTGTTCATGTGGTGTTCTCGATAATAACAACGGATACCAGTTGTATCAAATGTGGATTAAAGTACAGGTCAACTTTATACAAGGAAAGCCGAGTTGGAGGCTGGTGGCTCAGCCTCTTATCTCATACCCCAGTAGAAACTTGCCTGTCAGTCCTGAGCTGGGAAGACAGAGATGATTGGATCTCCTTGAGGAGGGAAGATACTGTTCGGGAAGATACTGGCAGGAGCCAGAGGGGCAGAGAGCACCCAGCATGGGGGTGGGGGCGAGAGCCAAAACAGCAACATAGCAAGGGCCTTGGTTAATGCAGTTTTTCATGCTGTGACCTTATCCTTGTTAAACAAAGTCCTGTGGATTCAGACGCCCCTTACCTCACCCCCTAGGTAAACCACTCTTCCTCCTGCCGGGAGGAATGAATCAGGGAGTCAGCGAGTGGATGGAGAGAGGGAACCCAACTGTTTGTTCCTATGTCCCCCTCCCTTGGAAGTAGAAAGAAGTTTCTTTTCTCTGTGACATGTGAGGGAGAAGAAGTCAGCCAGTCCCATATTACACAGTGGAGAAGCTAAATAACATCATAGACTCTCAGAGCCGGCAGAAACTGAAATTCTCTCTGGTCAGATACTAACATTATAAATGAGGAAACAGCTCCATAAAAGCGAAGTAACAGAGACTGGAGGAAGCTCCCCTTAGTGTTGACTGCATATTTACACCTCTGAAAATAAAAGGAAAAAACCAGGCTTCCAGTTTGATATGATTTTTGCCTTAGTAAAAAGTTTGTGTCTGCATTTTTGCCTTTAAGTATATTCAAATTTTAAAATGCAATTAACAGTAAGATTGAAAACCTGGCATATGAAAAAATTTACACTTTAGTTTGGCACATTTGGGTTTACATGCAACAGCAGAACTCACCCAACTGATATTTAATATTTTCTTTCTTTAAAAGATTTTATTTATTTATTTGGAGAGGGGGGTGGAAGGGAGGGAGAAAGAGAGGGAGAGAAACATCGGCGTGTGAGAACTACATCGATCCGTTGCCTTTCGCATCCTCAGCTGGGGACCTGGCCCGCAACCCAGGCACTCGCCTTCACTGAGAAATCAAACCAGTGGCATCTCGGTTTGCAGGTCAGCGCTCAATCACTGAGCCACACCAGCCAGAGTGAGAGATTTAATATTTTCATTTCACTGCCATAAATTTACACAGACCTTGAGCAGCAGAGCCCCAGGAGGAAGGGTGTCTAGGACTCGGGTAGCACCGTTGTCACAGAGAGAGTTGGGCCCACTGAATATTTTAGCCAGGTTCTGTGTGTCGAACAGGTGCCTGCTGGGATCAGTGCAAAAGTCACTGTTTTGAAGGCCCATTGCTAATGAAAAGTTTGACTTAAGAAATTAAAAAATAAGTACATCTCCAAACATGAGTTTTGAAGTTTAAATGTGATGCACACGTGACAAGAAAGTAGAGTGATGAGTAGTGTGTGCCTCTGTGCCTCTGCTTCAGTTTATTTATTGGTCCAATATGATATTTATCACACTGAATTGTAATAATTTGTTTACATGCTCTTTCACTCACGAAATTCATATGGAGTGTCTGCCAGGCTGGGCATGGGAAAAAAGTAATGATTTGCATTTCATTTATTGTCCTATATAAAGGATTTCGGTCAAGCTGATTGCAGTCTTTAGGTCTTCTCAGTTTTGTCATCTGTAAAATAGATGGTGAAGATTAGATCTTCTTTAACATCCCTTTAAGGCCTAAGATATATGTGACGTAGATGTTTTTGAGGTTTGGAGGAAACTTGAAAGTTTATCTTATCAAAAATCTTGAGCCCCTTTCTCTCTTTCCCCAAATCATAGTGTCTGAAGCAGAGAAGTGTATTTCTCGCTCAAGCACAGGAAGCAGGGAATACGCTGCTAAGGCTTTAATGACAGTCCCACAAGGTTATCAGGCTCCCGGGCTCAGTCATCTCTCTACCTCAGCTACCCTGAGCACAGAGCTTCTAGTCAAGAGGATTTCTGAAACCGAGATGGCTCCGCCCGGCTGCAGGGAGGGCTGGAGCACGTACTCTTTTAGCAGGGGGTATGGCCGCTGTCAATAAAATCGGGGAAGGGGACAGTAGATGATGGGATATCCAACCATTGTTTGTAAAAAAAAAAAAATACACTGGACCAGTTAACAGGAAAGGAAGATTTTATTCAAAACTATTGCAATAGGAGAGAGAAAGAGACTATTAACAACAGGAAAAGGAGATTGAGTTCAACTGCTGATACAAAAGGTGGAAGGATTCTTAAACACTGGGGTGAGCTAGTAAAAAATACTGGAGATATTAGCCCTGGCTGCTGTGGCTCGGTGGATTGAGCATTGGCCTGTGAACCAAAGGGTCACCAGTTCAACTCCCCAGTCAGGGCACATGCCTGGGTTGTGGGCCAGGTCCCCAGTAGGGGGCGTGTGAGAGACAACCACACATTGATGTTTCTCTTCCTCTCTTTCTCCCTTCCTTCCCCTCTGCCTAAAAATAAATAACTAAAAATCTTTTAAAAAAAAAGTACTGGAGATGTTAGGGGAGCAGGTGATCAATGTGATTAGGACATCTGTGTTTGTTCATTGTCACTTATGGAAGTTAGGATCCTACCCTTCTACAGAGCCTGGGAGAAAAAGGTGACCTTTCTTAATGATTATTTTCAAAGGATGACTTCCACATCCTTGAGAAAGACACTCTTGCGTTGTAGTAGAGTATATCTTAAAGAGGCAGAAGCATAATTTACAATTACAGTTAAAAAATAATTAATGCTCTAGGAAGAGGAGGTGGTCAGGGGCCTGTACTCAGGAAGAAATCTGTCTACGATTTAGTCAAACTGAGGGCGATTGTAAGGCCATTTTGGTCTTGACTGTGCAACAAAATTTATTCATTTTGCTGCAGTTTTATTTACAACACTAATATCTTAGAAATCTTTTCTTTACAGGTAAGCTAAACTTCCACCCAAATTCCTTTCTGAGGTGTCCAAAATTCTTAGTTTGTGCCGTCTAAGTCGATGGCTTGTATACCATGTAGGGGTAGGGAAGAGCCAGAAAGGTAGTTCACTGCAGCGTAACCACAAGCTGTGTTGTTGTGAACAAAGTCTGTGGGCTTTTCTGACTCCACCGTCAGGCCATAGAGTTTCAGTTTTGGAGAGCAATTAGAAGTCACTCATATTGTGTGAGAAAAATCTTATCCCTGGCCTGTGCCTAAAGACCGGCTGCCGAGCACTCCTGCGTCTGGCTACTCTCCACCGAGGATGGAGCAAGTCAGGTTGCCGCCTGATTTGAGCCTGTTTTCTTTTTCTCTAATTTTATTTCATTCTTTGCAAACTTGAAGATGAAAGGTCCTGCATGGGCTGTGTGGGAGATGCAGTGTGTGCCTTTGCATTCAAGGTGAGCAGCACATAAATGTTTTCTTAATGCGCTTCAGACACGTTCGGGGGCATAAAGAAGGGAATAGACCTGGCAGGTTAGGGAGCCCATCTCCCTTCCTTTGCATTGATTGAAGCTGCCGTACCTGAGCATGCTTTTTGGAATTTTGAGCAAACTAATTTTCTATGTCCCCGGGAGCTGATAGTTGTCACAATTCTCTTTCAGAATGATGTTTTTTCTAATATGGCAGACCTCATTGTCAAGATATGTCCCTGCATCAATTTCTATCTCATTTTTTCTCGGCTATCTGGGCCAGTCCATGAGATCAGACCCCACCACACAGCTAACGAGAAAAAACAAAGCCCAAAGAGTAGCTGTGTTTACATTAGGATTTTACTCTATGAAGTTACATTTCAAGAAACATGATTTAACTGTCTCTGAGCTCATTAATAAGAGGTTAAATTATATTTTTGACTGCATTTATTAATATTTTTATGTCTAATGTTTCCCACATATTGAATATTTCAATCAATTTCTTTTACCCCATACCCTTTTCTACACATTTAAAACCCCAAACAATATCAAGTCATTTCAATGTTAATTTAATTCACTTATATAACAGATACTATTAGGTAGTATGGAGTTCCTGCTTTCAAAGAGTTGATGATAGAAGAATATTCTAGGTTAATTTAATAGAGTACAAAAAGGCACAAAAGGTTAGAGGATACATTTTTACTAAAAGTCAGAATGGTAGGATGAGAACACTCAAATGTCAATACTGAACTAGTTATACAGTCGAACTTCCAAGCAACTAAGTCAGGGGAAGGGAGTATTTAATGGTACAGCAGAGAAAGTGATAGGCTGATTATATTTTCATCCAGTAGGAGAATCTGTTTTTTTGCTTAGAAAATTGTTTTTCTACCAAAAGCACTTGGATATAAAGTCAGATTTTGCTACGGTATGAGGATATATACCAGTGAGGAAGAGAGAGAGAGAGAGAGAGAGAGACGGAGAGAGAGAGGCAGAGACAGAGAAAGAGAGACAGGAAGAGCAAGTGAGCAAGGTACTATGACAACATGCAAATGAAAAATCATTCCTCAGGAAATAAATTACAGATATGGTTGGCATTTTGGAAATTACTTAGTTAAAGAATCTCTCCTTACAAGTTCCATTGCTAAAGACTGCATATATAGTTCCCACTGAGCAAGTGCATAAGAAGAAAGTATTTTTGTTATGAGTAACATAAGCTCCAAAATACTGAGAAGCAAATATTCCTCAGTAGAACGATGTGGAACATATAGAAAAGGATCAGCAGAAACTGAGAAGAAGAGACAATCTGGAAATAAAGGAAGACTCTCTTTTAGCTTCTTGTATCACTATTTCTAATTTGAGTTAGCAATTAATTTCATGAATACTACAGCAAATTATCCACTGTTTCTACATATAATTGTTTAACTGAAAGGTAAAGTTTTCATTTTATTTAATGTTATTCCTCTATCCACTTTTTAAATTAATTTTGTCATTCATTCCCTTGTTCACATATTCATTGAATAAATAAAATGTAATGTGAGTCCAATCATTCTCTACCTATCATAGCATTGTTTTCATAGGAAAACAGTTTATTTCTGCTTTCTTTTTTAAAAATATTTTTTCTTTATAGATCTGTACGTGACTACCTCAGTTGTATTTTCTAGTGAAGACTGCTACTCAAAAGTTAGCACACCAGGAAGGCAGCTCCCCATACAGAATTCTGGCTTAACAAATGGGTCCTACAAGATATACTGGCAGGACATCAAGCAAACATAGACTTAAGTATTTTTATTTATTTATTTTTAATGATCATTCCTATGGCCAATAGGAAGCATAATGATGGCTGACACCGAAAAACAGTAACGAGACACTGCCATTTTAAAACTACCAGCCACCATGAAGTATAAAGAAAAGTTTTTATTGCAAGAAATTAAATTCAAAGTATCATTATTCCTTTAACCCAAAAGAGATGAGAAAATTTGCAACAGGCACAGGCCTGAAAACTGTTTGCCTGAATAAAAATGACAGTGTAGACTTTTTCCTATGGAGAAAGGAATGTGCATGTTCACTCAGATAGATGTGAAAACACTAGACAACTTGTTAATTGTTTTAGTCACCCTATCTAAACAATTTTAACACAGAGTTCCTTGGCATATCTTATTAGGCAGAGCTGTAATCAGTAACTGTTTAGAGTAAAAATCACATCCTTACAATGTGCTAAAAATGAATCAGCTCAGTCAATTTAGTTAATTTTAAAATTTGATTTGGAGCAGATTATTTAATTAATGGAATCTTTCATTGCCTATCGTATTTTGATTCAGTTCTTTTGACTGCTGGAACAGAGAGCTGCTCAAGTTGCCCTGGAAAAGGGAGAACCTGCCCCAGAGATACCCAGGGTGCTATCAGGGGCCCGGTAACACTGGCGTTCACTGCCGACTGACTTCTTCTTTCCACATTTCCAGCTCCAGTAGAGAGACAATCTAATCACCCTAGCTCATCTTTTCCCATCATGCTAAGCAAGGCCATGGATTGGCTGACCTTGGGCAGCCTGTCTAATCCATTCTGGCTGGGGCGGGGAGGTGGGAGGGGAGACAGTAGGTGTCAGGGCCCAGCACTGACCCCTTGGAGGGACTGTGGGTAGGGCAGGTTGCCACGGAATGGACAGTCTGAGCTTTGGGCAGTGTGGGCCTCAACAACATCTGGTTGACATGGCAACAATGGGCAAATTTACAATCTTTGTGTATGTCAAAACAGATTCCATTGTCTTGTCTAGTTAGTTTTTTTCCTATATTTTATAACAATATTTATCATTTTTATTATTATAAAATTAAAACAGCTCTATTAAAGTCAATTTGGAAAAGCAGATAGAAGAAACCCTTATTGGATGTCTTACTGGGTTTTAATAAAGAAGTTTAATCCATTCATATTTATTTCCTAAGTGATGGGTTTAGTTCACTGTAATTTTATTTTATACTTTTTGGGTTTTTGTGCTTCTTTTAAGAAATTTTTTTTGCCATGTGGAATATTTTTCTTTGCTACCCTCAATAATTTAAAAAGCTTTTATCTTATTTGTATTCAATGTGGTTAATGCATATGTCATTAATTACAGTATATTTAAATCAATTTTCCTCTTATTTAGTATTCTTTTATTTCTTTCTTCTTCTCTCCCCTCTTCTAGGTCTCCTTGATATGATCTGTATGTTAGATCCAGATTTTTATTTTTAATCATGACTATTTAAAGACTTATTTTTTAAAAATACATTTCATTTACGACAGTGCTATCTACAATTATATAGATGTTATTCTATATTTAAATGGCTTCATTACTGGTTATAATTTTTTTAATACAACCACAGCTCTCCAGTTTTTGAGTTTTTAATTTTTATTTCTCAAGTCATTATTTTTGGAAAGATTACATGGGTGTTAAGCACTCTGTACTTTTTATGTCGGAGAACATCTTCCTGTTATCCTGGTTCTACATAGGTTCCTTGGATCAGGTCTTTTCCCCTACAAAGTTCTGCAGACCTTTTCAGTGAAAACTTCTGGTGCTTAATGATATAGGTGAAAAACCTAAATTAGCTTGATTTTATTGTTGTTGTTGCTTTTTTTTTTTCTTCTGATCATATAATTTAAAAAAAATCCTTAAATGGTTGTGGTCAGTGTGACTCAGCTGGCTGGAATGTTGTCCCATAACTGAGAGGTTGCAGGTTGAATTTCCAGTCAGGGCACATGCCTAGGTTGTGGGTTAGACTCTCTGCCCAGGCGCAGGCAGGATGCAACCAATTGATGCTTCTCTCTTGTGTCGATGTTTCTCTCTCTCTCCTTTCCTCTCCCACTTCGTTCTCTGAAATAAAGCAATGAGAAACATGTTCTCGGGTGAGGATAAAAAGAAAAAAAATCCTAAAATGAAAATAAATGACCATGGAACATTTTGGCTTTGGTGTCTGTTATGAACTAAATTGTGTTCCCTCCTCCCCAAATTCATATGTTAAAACCATAACCCCTAGTACCACAGAATGTAACTATATTTGGAGACAGGGCCTTTCAAGATGGTATTAAGTTAAAATGAGGCTGTTAGGGTGGGCCTTATTCCAATCTGACTAGGGTCCTTACAAAAAGAGGGGATTTGGACCCACAAAGAGATACCAGGTATGCGCACAAACAGGAAAGGCCGTGTGAGGACCCAGCAAGAAGGCAACCCCCTGCAAGCTGAGGAGACAGGTCTCAGAAGAAACCAAACCTGCTGACACCTTGATCTTGGACTGTGAGCCTCCAGAATTATGAGAAATAAATTTCCATTCCTTAAGCCATCCAGTCTGTGGTATTTTTGTCTTGACAGCTCTAGCAAAATAGTACAGTATCTTTTAACAAAATTATTCAGACTACTTGGTAAACCCTTTTATGTGAATATACGGTGTTTTATTCAACTTAGGAAAGTTTCTGATTTTTGTTTCTTTGTCCTCTCATTCTGGAGTCCTTGCTATAATGAATTGTATACCTAGGATCTGTCTTCCTTGCCTCTTATCATTTTAACCAGTTTTTTTTTTTTTAAGATTTTTATTTATTTTTAGAAAGAGAGGACGGGAAGGAGAAAGAGAGGGAGAGACTCATCAATGTGTGGTTGCCTCTCGCATGCCCCCTGCTGGGGACCTGGCCCACAACCCAGGCATGTGCCCTGACTAGAAATTGAACCGGCGACCCCTTGGTTTGTAGGCCGGTGCTCGATCCACTGAGCCACACCAGCCAGGGCTCATTTTGACCAGTTAATCTCTCTCTCTCCCATTTTTACTTTTTTGAAATAGTGACTCTGTTGTCCACATGCCTCCACTGCAGTATTTAATTTGGGTTTTATGGCATTCATTTCATGAGGTCTCTTATTATTTCAGAACCCCCTTCTAATGGCTGCCTGTCCTAGTTTCTTGAATGCAATGTCTCTTTGATTATTGTTAAGAATACAAATTATAAATTTGTCAAGTTTTCTTTTTGTTTTCCTGGTTCATTGGAGGACACTGCTTTGATTTCTTAGCATGAGCCCTTCTGCTGAACTGTTGTGTTGTTACACGCATCCTGTGATTTTTTTCTGTGTGTGCTTATGGAAGGTAGTCTATGCTTGTCAGATTTAGTTCTCATGATACCTGTCCACTTACATTCCTGGCCAACAGTTCCTTCTCATACAAGGAGCTGTGGGTTAAGTTGGCCCTTGCTGCAGTCTGGCCTCGTCTGTGCCATATTTAGCAGAAATTTCTTACTGTTTCTGTCATGCAGATATTGCTGTTGTCTAGTTTCTACCATTATTCAGTTTTCCCCTAGTTCGGTATTCCATTGGTCATTTTGATGAAAGATTGGGAAGGTGGGGAATTAATGGAATGTTTCCCTAGTTAAGAAGACAAAGGCAGTGGGATATTTGCTGAGGGTGGAAGTTGGGGTGGTGGGGGCCAGAATTTTTTGTTAACCACAGTCCAGCTACTTCAAAATTTGCTTCAAAAAGTTCCATAGAAATGATCTGTTTATATGTATCTCCCTGCCACTGGCCTATTCTTAGCTGCTTGTAGCATAGCAGATGCTCAAAAGTGTTTGCTAGATTTGCTCAAAAGTCCTCCCTATGTCCTAAGCTTCAGTCCCTAGATATCTAATGAATGATGCTCATCAAGAGCATGACACTCACGGGGAAGAGTCCCGACTCTTGAGTTCTTTGCCCAGGACTTTAGAAATTGTTTGAATGCTTGTTTTATTGTCTTTCTGAGGATCAAAATAAGCTGACGAGTTTTTACCCTCTGTGATAGCGCCGTTGAATTTTAATAGCGGAACTTGGTCTGTGCCTCTTTTTATTTTTTAGAAATTTCCTTTTGTTCTAGGAAGTATAAATTATTGTCTGACTGATGCTCTAAGTACTCTAGGATGTGCTTTGTTAGGCTTTGCTCTTTTGGAAAATTTGGTTTTTAGAAGTGCTTTCTTATCCCTCCCCTTGTATTTCTGCAACCACACTACTTAATTTCTTCTGCTTTATATTAAGTATTTATACATCTGCTCTACTCCATTGGATTGTTAGGTACTTAGCAGACAGGAGCTGTGTGTTACTTCTGTATCACTCTGCTAGTGTCTAGCACAGTGTTTTGCTAAATTTAACTATCTGAATATTTTCCCAATCAATTAAAATAACTTGTTAAATTGCTTCTTTTCTATCTTGTTTTCGTCAATGTGTAGTGAACATTTGCTTATCATCTGTGAGCTATCCTTTTCATCTTCTTACCAGCACTCTTACTCTTATTTGGGTATCTACACTGCCCCTTGTGGACTAGAGTGTATATGTTGGAGGGCTGTTCCCTCAGGAGCTTCTGAAGTGGGTCTTTATGGACTTAGGCCAAACAACACTCTCTACCACCCAGCTCCAGTGTTTGGTTGGAGAACAAATGTTAGGCCCAGCCTGGAGCAATTGCAGCAAATCTCAGGACTTGTTTTTGGGAGGCTAAGCTAGAGATGCGCTTTCTTTCATGTCAGATGTGGACAAAGCAACCTGTAATCCTGGGATTTGGGGGGAAGCCATCTTGCGTCTATCAGGGGAGTAGTTTTAGGATGCAGTAGACATTATGGAGGGCAGAGCATAGAGACAGAGGTTGGGTTTCCTCATAGACATTTTTGTGCTACTGGCTCAAACTAAACTTTGAACCCCCATTACTCCTGAACTTTCCAGGAATGAGAACTAATACATTTCTTTATTGTTTTAGCTGGTATTGCAGGGTTTCTTTTATTTGCAACCAAAATTCTTATGATTAATGCCCTGTATTTTTAACCTATTTAATCATAAGCATTTGGCAACCTGCTTCATTGATTTTTCTCCTTGCCTAATTCCTTACCCTATTTCAGTTTCATTTTTTTCTTTAGTTTTCCAGTTCATATTTGTTAGTAGTGATTAATATTTTATAGCCTCATAGGATCACAAAGTGATCAGAGATCAGTTATTCCTACTCTCTTATTTTTAGATAATAAAACTAAACACTTAATGAGGCTAAGTGGTATGCCCAAGACCATTATCATTTTAATATTCTACTCATGACTTAGGGTCATCATTATCTATATTAATTGTTAGGTTGTCCTTGTAAGACATGGAGGGTGAATTGCTAAGTGCAGACTATTCACCCCTCCTTAATGGAGGTGTTTTTCTAGATAGTTTTTCATCCATCTTTTCCAGTTGTCACTTTTTTAACCACTGCTTTTGGGAGTTCTTTGATCACTGTTGTGGCTTCTAATTTTACATCTACTGTGTGGTAGGAGGGGGATGAGTGTGGTGAGGCTAATCATGCTTTATAAGCTGATAACCTCAATTTTACACACACTATTAAATCAATAGTCACCTAACGGTGACAATAACTATCATGTAACATAGATGGCCCCTGAAGTTGTTTTCACTGATGCTCTTTAATCTTTTTTCACTTGCTTCTGGTTTTTGGTTATATAACTCGGTTGACAGAGTAGAAAAGAGGAAACCAGGAAGTATTAGTTCTCCCGTAATTTTTGAAGGTTCTCTTTTGTTAAGTATGGCTGAGGCTCATTTAAAAAGTAAGACAGGTAAATGTGTGTTAGATAATATATTTGGGAAATTATGTCCTGGTTAATTGAATTTTTAAACTTACTGAGGGGATATTCTGAAAATTCTTCTTGTTAGAATCTTTTCCTAATACATCAGTCCACTTAACTTTCTTAATACATCTAGTGTATGGAAGAAAATATTTTATTCTTCCTCAATTTTCACTTTGCAATGTCTGATTCTGAATAACATTAAGTGAAGACATGGAGGGCGATGGCTTTGAGAAGTGCTGTAGTTTTGACAGTATTAGTTGGCATATGTCGGATATGATCCCTGTCCACTGCTTTCTTATTCCCCTGGAAGGTCTGTACTTTCAACCACTTTAAGAGTAGACATGACCATGTACTTCCTTTGGTCAAGGAAATAGAAACAGAAGTGATGAGTGTCTTTAAGGGTGGAAACCTTTAATCGCCATGTTTGAGTATCTGCTTCACTCCTCTTCTTCCAAAATGGAGCCTCTTGTTGCCTAGATAGGTAAGATGTGGGCCTTTGCTACTTGAAGCCCTGAGATTTGGGAATTTCTTGATACCACAACATATTCCAGCTTTATCTGACTGGTTCATAGCATAGAAGTGGGGAAAGCTCTGAAACTAATTCCTTCCCCCTCCCCTCTGCCTCCACAGGCCTCCCCTTAACTGCAATAATTCCTCTCTTCTTGTTTTATTTGGGAAAAAAACTTTCTATTGCTTAAAAAATGATTAAGAACCACTGATGTAGGTGTTTGGCCTTAATGTGCATGAAACCCTAGGATTTAATGGATTTTAAAATCTTCGGTTCTTGAGTTTTCCAGTGAATAGCTTCTCTCATAAAAGTAGAGCATAGCAACAGTTCAGTTAATTGAGGATTTCAATATATTCTCCTTTCGCTAATGGTATACCCAAGCTGTGCTTACAAACTGACATGCCTGATGATTGTATGTGGTTTATGAAATGAGGCTCATTGGTTGATAACGCATATTATAAAACACAGCAGTGACACATATTAAACACATGATAGATAGGGTTACTGAGTGGGAGCTCTTTTGATAACCATAGCTTATTATTTCACATGATTTTATCATTTAAGATCTCAATCAATTCTCGCACTACTTTTCATTCAAGGCCAATATTTAGTATGCTGATGAAATTTGGACTGAACAATATTATTTGAGCATTTATGGAGATTCTTCACGGATGGACTGAGTGTGACAGTCATATTTAAAAACAATAGACCCTGAAAGGAAATAATATTGGATTTGGAGCTCATTATTCAATAACAGCTTTTGACAGTTTTTTCTCTCTGGGACTTGAGCACAAAATTCCTGAAAACAGAACCTACTTATGTGTAACTATTTAAAATCATACAAGTACATTTTTAGATGCAGACAATTCTTGATTACTCGGATGAAGGAGAAGAGTCACATGGATTATGCCAAAGATTAGATAATTCCTAAATCACTTATAAAGCAATGCAATGATCAATAAGAATTCTTCAAGGATGAACTCTTGGTTTATTAAAATTTTTGCTTACAAAGAGATTAAAAAACAGCTGTTTTAAATTTGAAAGTAGAGTTTCATGACTAATATTGAATATTTCTTTGAAGATTGAATATCTGGAAATACTTTGGTGTCATTGACCTGAACATACATGTTCAATGTAAAAATAGAAAATGTGAATGAGATTAGGACGAAGGTGCACAGATCCCAGAATGTACTTCCTGGTGTGTTGATTTAAAAAGCTAAATTATGTCTATGAGTATATTGGCCACTTTTGGCTTAAAGTGATTTTTGAGGTGGACCGTGAGATCAGGAAGTGGAAAAAAATTGGTCAGGGAGGGATCATCCAGTTGAATTTTAGTTAATTAAAGTTTCATATTATCTGTCTCTGTGGTGCAGATGCAAACATCTTCACTTCTGATCCCAAGTAGTGGTCAGTTCATCCTTTATGTGGGGACTTGGGCTGGGGTAGTGGTAAGGAGGGAAGTTTACATGGTAGTAAACATTTTATGTTTTTAATTACCCATGACCTATTTTCCAGTAAAAATTCTCAGTGAATCAGGAACTCTGAGCTTGTCTAGCCCTAGTAGGGAAGAGATGGTCCCTTTTGGGCATTTTCAGGGAAGAGATGGTCCCTTTTGGGCATTTTCAGGGCAAAATCTTATGTTTCAGCTCCCCAAGGCAAAATTCCATGTAATGACAAGGTGAAGGATTCTAAAATAATCAATGTTTTTTCTGTGATGTTCAAGTTAATGATCATTGGCTTGAACTGTACCTCTGATGCACTCCCATTGTTATTATGGCTCCCACACATTTGTATCTGAAGGTCACCTGGTGAAGAGGCCATCCTGCAGTCATGCTGCCTTACTGCACCCAGTGTAGACTGGGTCTGCACACCTCCTGTCTCTCAGTTCTGTATCATTGTGACTACTGTCCCTGTTTCCTGGTCTAGCGTATAACTAATGTTTCTTGAGTGAATTCATTGGTTTTGACAGGATCTATATCTTTGATCTACATATGTCCACATGGCATTAAATCTCACTGTGAGAATGGTATCATTACATTACAGTTATTGTTTTGATAAGCAAATTTCCCTGAGTAGTCAGTCATGGAAATGGAGAGATTGTTGCTTTTCTGAAATGCATAATGATTATAAATAGGCCAGTATAGGCTGCCCTGTAGAAAGAACACTAGATGGATGATCTTGATTCTTATTATGACAGAAATCCATTAATTAAATGCCATTTTGCATGTGTTACTCTGCTAACCTCCATACAGAGGGAAATATTTAGTATTTTTTTGTTCTTTGTAAATATCCAAACTATGATATACTAATACAGGTACGAGTATTTACAGATACCAGGGGAAGATGCTATTAAATTACATGCACCTAAAATTCTAGAATTACATACAACTTAAGGACTTATTATGAGATAGGTAAGATATGATGGGGTTAGAAATAGTGGAGACAAAGTAACAGTGTAGTTTAGAAGAAATCAAGAAGAGAAGCCATTGGGATTTTGTGTCCCTGCTATACAAGGCTTGGAAGTAGTCAAGCCTTTTATGGTTAATGCAGAAGACTTGGATTTCAAAATTTACTAATGAAATGGAGTAAAGGATGTGAAAGGAAACATGTGCATAGTACATTTTTATATGACTTCTATTCAACATTAAGTAGTTATGCTACTCTTCTACTAGCAATTAGACCTGAATTCATTAGAACAAATGAAGAAATACATTCCAGTGACTCAGTGACTCAGGTCTTTCTAGGATAATGGGAAGAGCAGGAGTCTGGAGTTATGAGGGAGAGCCTAGACATTCCCACTGGGAATATATTGCTGTTTTTGGTTTGGAGAAGATTAAAGGGGCAGAAGAAGAGCAGAAAATAAATGTTTTTAAGTGATCGAATATCAGAGTACCAGTGCAAGGCTGGGCACCCTTCTAACCGTACATTGTTAAAAAATTAACGAACATAACGCCCCATCCTACCCTTGGTGGTTTATGACAAGGGTTGAAGGAGGTCTGCAGGGTACTTCAAGAATAAGCCCCAGGGACCACAGAAATGCTGCCACGCTGAAGTAAGCATGGGACTGAGGTCTTTGTTCTTTGGAAAAAATTACACCAAGATTGGCTTAAGTTCCATGGTGATTAAAATTAATTTATATTAATATGCTAAGCATATGAACTATACCTTGGATATTTCATTTCTTTAAACCTTCCTTCAAATATTGTGCTCTCATGATGTTAGTAATAGATAATAGTAGTTTTCTATCAATATGCATCTCTCATTAGATAATGAATTAGGTTTAAATTAGTAATAACACAAGCGTCTGTTAAATTAGCTGATGCTGGTGCCCTGCAAATAGCTGCTTGGTCCGGTTCTTGTTGAGGGGATGCGAGCTGGAGACTTGACCTCGGGTTCCATAAAGGCACGAGACTCCAGAGAGGAGAAGAGGGAAAGGGAGCCTTCGAGGCAGGTGGTACTGCTTGACTCTCTGGTTTCTTAGAATGGATGGGTGGGATGCAGTGGAGGGCACAGAGCCTCTTGGCTCAAGTGCAGGAGTGGATATAAATTTTCAAGCCTACCAGTGAAAGAGGGAGGGCTTCCCTCTCTAGCTTTAAAAAGGTCTAGAAACTTTTTGAAAAATTCTTGTTTCCTGATTATCCTTCAAGTAGGTCACACCGTTTTGTATTTTTTTTCTAAAACGTAGTCATGTTCCTAGGGAAAAAGAGTTCAGAAATATTGATGAAAGATGATTCTTTTGGGATCATCTTTCTCAGGCATAGGGGACTTAAGACATGTCTCTGGGTGTAACTTTATGTCATCTCTAGGTTCAGCCTCTCTTCCTTTCCTGTTCCTTATGAGGCTGTCTCACCGTGCTCTGGGTCATAGATGTCAGGGAATGAAATTTATAATCACTGCAGAGAAGTAATCTGCAGGTTGGAAAGCCTCCCAGAGTAGAAACTAAAGGGCAGACCAGTGCTTGTCAGATGAGTAAGGCCTGAGGCTGCCACTGTCCACCTGCTGTATCCCTGAGCTCACCCCATCCCCACTCAGATGCCGGCCATTTTCCCTCCAGACTAAAGTCATAACTAAACTCTGGTGGGGGGTTAACAAGGCCTCATGTGGGCATCCCAGAGTAGGACAGTACCAGAAATTAGACAACTCATTTCCTTGCCCAAACAATGGAACAAAATCTCACCTCGCTCCTCGACTCTATTGATATTTCCCGGCAGGCTTCCAGCTTGTTCTTTTCTGGTATCTTGGTACCCTGCCCACTCCCTCCTCAGAGTTTGCTTACCTTCCTCACAGGATAACATAGTCCTTTCTCCAATTTCTTTTGGTGTCCTGTAAACTCTGTCTCTTTAAGTTTTGACTGGGTAGAAATAGAATCACCCGATTATGTTTTTATTGTTATGTTAGTTTTTGGTTATTTGTTCCACAGAGAGAAGAAATGATGGGCTTTAGTTGAGATGGATAATAAATAGTTAGTGCTTTAACCCCAGTTAACTCTTTACTCATGATGTCGCAGGTCTTGATTTACCTAGAGCTAAATACATAATGCAGTGAGAATTAATTTCCTCCTGAAGACTACATAGTCTGGTCTATGAAGGAATAAATATTCCTCTTATGTGTTTGGCACTTCTTGCAAAATAATAAATCCAACCTTATTAAATTAAAGCATAGTTGCCCCTTCCTGACCTGGTTTTCATTAGAAAGCTCCCATAGATTTTATAAAAATGCCTGAGCTGGAGCCATACAGGATGGTGGTGGTTCACACATCACATTTCTCTCTAACACCCAAATTTTTCCTTTATTATCAAGGAGGAGGATTTTATTCCATCCTACCATACATAAAAGTCCACAAGACCTCAGTCATGGAGTGATCAGGTCTTTCTGACATGTTCATATATTTCCTGACTGTGTATTTAGGGTACATTTTTAGGGTAGAGTTCTTCCTTTGCTGACAAAGGGAAATTGAGACTGAACAAGGACGTACGCTGTCAAGACCAAAGGAAAAACTTGCATGAATTTCTTTAACTTGTCATTTCTTTTTGACTGGACATATCTGATCTCAGAGGAAATAGACATGGTGGGACACTGGATTGTAATTATAAATTGTGTAATTAATTAACTTCATACAATGAGATTGCTACAGTGAATACACACTCATCAAAAACGTTAGGAAACCAAAGACTAAAAAAAAAACGAACACATTTTGACCTGATCTTTAATATGTAAAAGCTAGTGTTACAGCTTCCATCTGTCTCTCTAGCTATCTTATGTATGTTTCATTTCAAAGCTAGTATCTTGTTCAGATCAGCTCCACAAGATCCAAGGAACAAGAACGCGCTCTCTCGCTCTCTCTCTCTCTCACATGCACGTGAGCATGCACAAATGCACACACATCACTATAAGACAGTATAACAGTAAAATGTTTTTCTCTGTATCCAAACTGCTTTCTCTCCTTTGAGTTTTTATTTCATACATTTTATCTTGCTTATGTATATGCCAAAGGGAAATAGACTGTATATGAACTAATGCTGAAATGACTTAAATCTGACTCCATAAACGTATGCAAAGCTATTTCTGGTGACAACTGCAAGAGGCCCTATTGATGAAACTAAATTGACTTTAATTTTTTTGTGATGAATGAATCTTAAACTGGGCTATGTAGTCAATTTGGTTAAACTCTATTGCTTTAGTTAAATTTTCAAAGAGGAAAAGTTAAGCATGCAGGTCACTCAAGAGGCTTTGAATTATGTATCCATTATAGGGTAGGAATTATTTATCCCTGCTTGTATAGAATGAAGAATCATCAATTACTCCTGGTTATATTTATGAAATCAGAGTGCTGGTTGCTAGTCAAGGCTTCTTTTCAAAAACTGTAGAGAAGGCTTGTGGTAAAAGCCAAAACCCTTTGAAGAAGGACATTGGATATACCTCTCTCTATGAATAAGAATAAAAGATGATTTCTGCCTAAACCTGTGTGACTAAAGATAATGCACCTCATTTCAATGATAGGATTTTTTCCTCTCTCCCTCCCTCCTTTTTCTCTTTTCTTTTCTTTTTTCTCTCCTCTCCTCTCCTCTCCTTTCGTCTCGTCTCCTCTCCTCTCCTCTTTCTCCTCTCCTCTTCTCTTCTTTCTTTCTTTCCCCCCTCTCTCCTCCCTCCTTCGCTTCTCCCTCCCTCCCTCTCTTTCTCCCTCTCTATCTCAAATTGTATAAACAACAACAAAAAATAGTTTAGAAGAGCTTAACTTCAATACCTCAAGCAAGTTGATTTCATGCATCTCGTTAATGCAGCTAAATTTGGGATCTTACCCAAAATGACTTTTAGAATATTTTCATTCAACAACCATTTGTTGACCACATTGGATAATTTATGTCCTGCTTGGTGCTTGGTAGGGGTCACATAGGATGTTCAAGGTAAGGAGCTCACTGAAGAAGGGAGCGTTAGTATGGTACAAAAGTAATTATAAGAGAGACATGGCAGTTGCTATGATGAGGACATGGATAAGGTTTCATGGGCTCTAGAAGAAGAGAAGCCCAGGATGCAGGTGGCATGGTAGAGAGGGTATAGGCACTGGAGGTAATGGACCTTGGGTTGAATACTGGCTGTGTTCCTATTTAACCTTGAGAGTTCGGAGTCTATTTCCCACTTTGTAAAACAGAGATTAAAATTTCTATACTTTGGGTTTGATAACCTTACCGAAAGTATGCTTAATATGCCTAAAATAGTTTCTGGGATATCATAGGTTTTCAATAATTAGCCGTTGTTACTGTCATCATCATCTTCATCATCATTATTAATACTATTGGTTTTATAGGGGAATCGACACATAAGTGGACCTTGTTGTAAAGCTAAGATCTGGATATTCAGCATTTGGATGAAAGGTCATTTTAAATAGATAGATGAGGTTAGTAAAAGAAGCATGAGAATGTATATGGACAACAAAATCTTAAATGGAAGCCAGGAGTTGATGAATTTTACTTTATGTTTGGTTTTGTCCCAATCTATTTTAAAAATATATTTCACCGTAGAAAATCAAGCCAGGATGCCTTCATTCAGCATTCTGGTTCCAATCTAAAATATGTTCCACAGTTTTCACAAAGCCTATCATTATTGGCTCAACATTTCTTTATGTTTGAAATGCCTTCTTTCACAATTCTATCTATCCTACTAAGTCCTTCATAAGTCACCAAGCCTTCTATAATCCTCCCAGGAAAATTAATCTGTTGCTTCTTTGATTCCTATAGCCGTGGAGCTGCCCTTCCTCTCTGACCCCACATTGTTCAGCCCTATTACCGGTTTGGTCCTCTGCTAGGCATTGGGAAACCCAGCTGGAAAAAGTCTAACAGTCTAATCACAGTCACAAAGAGGACAGGTAACTGTAACACGGAGTTGATACAATAGAGTAAATAAAAGTGCTAAGGGATCACTTGCGGGGGGGAGGGGGGCACTGAGCTCAGTCAAGAACAGCTTCCTAGAGGAAGGGATGATTAATTTGAAACCTGAATGGTGAGCAGTTACCCAGCCCAAACCAAGCGAAGCACAACACATAGAGGGAAGCTATTCCAGGGAGGAGGTCAGGGCGTAATGAGGAGAAACGCAACTCCACTGCACAGTGTCTCCCATAGACTCAGCATTCGGTAGACATTTGTTGACAATGGGTTCTTATGGAAAGGAGCCACAGCTGGTAACCACCCGTCAGGCTGCATTTTTTCTCTTTGGTATAAGGAGGTGGTTGCTGAAAGGACGGAAAGAGGGTAGACAGGGAATAAAAGAAACTTACGATTAACTTCATCTACTTCGCAGAATGAGGCAGGCACATAACCAAAGTGAATTCATAGCTTTGCTAAAAGCTTACTGTAGAGGAGCGATGAATAAGTAAATACTGTATTCATTTTTAAACAATATTTTATGGCCCTTTATCAACTAAACATAATTCCTATAAAAAAGAGAATAAAACATATGTTTTTGATCTAGATTTGGATATCCTAGGGCTATCTTTGTGAAATTGTTAGAAAAGAAAAAGAAGAGAAAAAAAATAAAACAGAAAATGCTAAAGCTAAAAGAGGAAATAAGATATTTTAGAGAAGCAAAAATTAAAAAGTAGAAAATTCCCTGCCATACTTACCAATACAAGCAAAATACAAAATTTTTACTTATTTTAAGATTACATACCCTTAGAATTAAAACAAACAAACAAACCTAGCCTTCAGATGAAAAAATTGTCCTGAATATAAAATGCTAATTGCTTAATCTAATGGTATTTAATTAGTGGTGAAATTAATATTGTAAAACAGGTAGAATCTATTAGAAAAATACTGTATACCTACTTTCTGGACTCTGTGTATCTGAAAAAAAGTAAAAAATAGAAATTGTGCATTTTGGAACATCTGTGGAAGAAAAAACAGTTGAGAGTTTTTATTAGTACATGACAAGGACAGTAGCAAAAATAATCAATCTAATACATTTGACAAAATGTTTATCTCTATCTTTCATACCCTCAAGGACTGTCAACCATTAAAATAATTCCATTATGCCCTTAGGAACCACTAGATTTCTAACTGATAATACCTTAAGTCAAAGCAAATTAGAACATCAAAGTAGCTTTTCTCACCAAATAACATGAAGAATATTATTGTTTCTGAAATGAGAACAGAAAGCCTGTAACACAACTTCTTCTGCGTCACAAGAAAGGATTTTTAGAATCCGCATTTCCTGTGTACCTTTGAATGAGGCATATCAGGAATGGCTGTGTAATTGTTTATAGGCTTAAAGATATTGTTGAAATAGCATTACCTAAATACTGAGAAAATTACGTTTTAATGCACAATTTACCATTGAAGAGAGTTTTCATTTAAATTTTCATCTAGTACTTTGTCCATTACATTTTTACTTTTTTTATTGTAAAACACACACACATTATTTGTAATTAAGCAAATGTTTTTGTACCATGAATTTTCAGTGTCACTGATTTGTACAGTTGAATGATTTTCTCAATCACCGCGAGATAAAAGTGGAGAAGGGAAATAGTTGGGCTTATTCAGGTTTGCGGATTTGCCAGGAATTTGTTATGGAAGAGGGTATTGAATATATTGGTAAGAAAGTGGATAAAATGATAAACTGTGGCTTCTAAGTTGGACACGGAAGGCTGTATGTCTGTGAGGAAGTTCAGAAGAAGAGGAGTCAAGGTCTGGAAGATTCTATGAAGTTAAGCAAGTAAGAGAGTTAGAAGAAGGGATATTTTTGGGTCGTGAGGTATTTGGGTTGAAGAGTTCAGAGGAAGTCATATGTACTAGTTTTCTCATGTTGCATAACAAATTAACCACAAATTTAGTGACTTAAAACAACACACAGTTTCTGTGGGTTAGGAGTCTGGACATGACTTAGCTCGGTCTACTCCTTAGGGTCCCGTAAGGCTTTAATAACAGTGTCAGGCAGACTATCTTTTCATCTGGAGACATGACTGGGAAAGAAAACACTTCTAAGCTCACTCAGGTGTTGGCAGAACTCATTTCCTTGTGTTGGTAGGTAGAAGACCCAGCTTCTTTATGGCTGTCACTTGGAGGCCATCTTCAGTTCTTGTGGGGAGGCCCATCATTCCTAGAGGCCCTCCCACGTGGGCTTTCCAACATGGCTCTTAATTCGTCAAATGAGCAAGGAGAATTTCCAGAGTAAGTCTGCTGGCAAGGTGGAGTCTTACATCATTTAATGTAACCAAAAGAGTAACATTCCGTCACCTTTGCCATACTCTGTTGGTTAGGAGCAAGTCACAGTTCCTGCCCACACTCAATGAGGAGGAAATTACACAAAGACATGAACACCAGGAGATGAGAATCACGAGGGAACATCTTAGGGTCTGTTTACCACAATATAGAACAATGCCAAAAGATCTACTTATTGCTTTACCCTTGAGCAGAAGCAAAAAGTGATTGATCCTTATGGGCTGGAGTATCATGTTAATTGTCAATACAAGGGAATTGTTGATAAAGGATTTCAAGAATAGAAAGAGGGTGCAGGGAGAGCTGGAGAAGAGACAAGGGGAAAGAACACTAGAAATTAGTGGTGTTGGAGTGGAGTTATTCCAATTAATTTTTCTTGAAAAGGAGCATACATTCACAAATGCTTAACCCTGTATTTGACTTACTATTTTAGGTATGAACTCCACTGTAAAAAAAAAAATATGTAAAGTTTTTCCTCTTTTACTGAGAGAATTACTCAGAAAATTTGATTTGAATAGAACATAAAATGTTTATTTTTATAATCTTGTTTTTAACTGTGTAATAAAAATACATGCGTGGTAATATGGCAAGCTTTTAGAATCTAACTCTATAAACTCTGAATTTTATGGCTGAAAGGAGTGATGTAGATATGAAAAAATACATAATGAAGTTTGAAGTGCAGGTCCTCTGTTCTTAACATTCTTTTATTTCCAAAGGTTGAAATATCCTTAAATCTATTTTTACAAGCTACTTGCTCAAAAGAACGGCTGTCTCTTACAGAAGTGGGCCATTTAATTGTTAGCTATTTTTTCTTTTTTTTTTTTGCATGGTATTAAATTGCAACTTTGCAGGAAGAGCCTAAAAAATGAGCTTTAATTCATGTTAACATTTTAATCAAGTATTATAATAAATCTAGTAAAACTTAAGAGTTTATCCTTCTGCTACTTCTCTCTGCGATGTTTCCATACTGTGATTTCTTGGGTACATATAATCCTTGCTCCCTGGGAAATGAGAGGAATCACTGAATTGTGATTAAAAGCAATGGCCCTTGTTAGTCCTACCGATCTACTTACTAACTGGGTGCCACTGACTAAGCTTAAACTCTTTGGGTCTCAGGCTACTCACCTGTAAAATGGATAGTTGTGAGTATAAAATGCGATTATAAATTTTAACAGAACTATGTATATAGTAAATGTTCAATTAATGTTAGCTATTATAACTGTATCTTTAGGGTTAATTATTCTCAGCCCATTTACCTGTCAAAACTGAGTTTCTGATTATCCCCTCTACGTAATGAAAAGGTTGGTGCTCTGTTTCTCAGACCTGGGGTCTCTTTCCTGGGGTTTTAGTGTGCAGATTGTGGAAGATTGTGAGACTTAGCCTCCGTAATTGGGTGAGCCAATTCCTCATAATATTATACACCTCTATCTATCCAGATATTTATATAGAGCTACAGACTATAGTTGTAGATATATAGATGTGTATTTCTTTTGGTTCTCTTTCCCTGGAGAAGCAGGGCAAATGCACACTGTTTATTTAACAACTATATTTCCAAATTTCACACATACCCTCATTACAATTGGATGTAGTCATCCAAAATTAATCAGTTGTTGAAGACTTTAAATGGCTCCGTAACTTTACCATGCTTACATTATCTTAACTTCTACTTGCTTGAGAAATAAGCTGGAAATTTGATTATCTCCAATGATGAGACTTATAGTCTGAAATATGATGCTCAGGTAGAGTAATGGGCTTTTAATGCTCTTTGTCATGATCCCCAAAGCTTTATTTGGATTCAATGGAAATGTCAGAGGCACTTGGAAACTTGTCTCTTAAAAATTTTAATAATGATTGACTTTTTTCAGAAAATTATCCATTAACCTCCACTTTATTCCCAGTGTTGAATATTGAAATATCAAATTATTTCCTGTTTTCACAGAACAAACTGGGCCATGTGTGCCTGTTTCAGCTCTCGTAACTAATACAGGGTCAAGCAGTTCTAAATGAAATTGAATAAACATGGGGTATTCAGATACCATGGATTGTATTTAAATCATAGACTTCACAATTTACATGGATCTGAGACATCATTTATTGAAAATAACATAGCAGGAAGGCTTTCTCCTTCAATACCCTCAAAGTTAATATTTTAGAATCTCATGATACAGGGTTGACTAGTTTCTGAAGAGAAAAGAAGGAATAAACCTATAATAGTAATTTATCATTCTTGACATTTTCCTTTCCATTTAATTACTGCTGAACAGCAGAACTGACACTTGATAAAAGTAAGAAGTATTTTAAGATCCTCACAGAAAATCCCCATTTTCTAGGGGAATTGGAAAGTTGTAAGATATACCTGGCCACACCCATCATTTTATTTTGTTGCTAAATTTCAAAGTACATCATTACAAAGCATTCAAGAGAATGGGACTTCGGGAACAAGAATGTGCCAATAGCCAGTAAGACACCTGCTTTGGAGACTCTACAATGTCTTTAATTTTTAAAAGACATTTTATGTTGTTCGCATTAGAGTGACATGGAACCCTGTGACCAAAATTGAGCAGGAGGTGGCACAATTAGCAAGTGACTCATCTAATTTCAAATATCCTGAAAAACTCAACTTTCGGTTTTCTTTCTGCGTGTGTAAACGTGAGCTCAGAGGGCAGACGCTTGGGTGAAGGAGGAAACCACAGTCCAAAGCAGCGCGGTGCGACAGGGCCCGGAGGCTCTTCTGGCCCCCAATTCTCTTCTATTACCTCTCCTGCTGCCCCAAACTCAATTCTTTTGGACAATTTTATTTTCAGGCTGTTAGAGTCTCTTATGAAAAGTGCCCTGTTATAGGATCATAAGCCAGTCTGACAACAAGGCCTTTAGGGTACAGAACAGGAATAGGAAGAAAGGAGCATTTTAGGAAGATGATTGGGAAAGATAAAGAACACTTATTTAAGTCCCTATTTTGTGGTAGGTACTGTTCCCGGAACTTTTTCAAACACTTTCTTATACAAACCTTCCCAGAACCCCGTGACTCAGGTACTGATGAGGAAATGGAAGCTCAGAGAGGTCCAGTGATTTGCCATAGTCACACAGAAAGTTAACAGCAGGTAGGAATGACCAAATGCAAGCACACCCAAGGCCTCTTCTCTGCACGGTGAATGGTCCTAAAGCCTGTTTATGTAATGAATGATCCCTAGGTCATTGCAATAAAAGGTCATAGCAGCAGTTGCCCCAAACACCTGGAGCATAAGGGACATTTGAATGTTAAATGAATGACATAGTAATAATCTCATTTGAGTTTATGCTAAAAAAAAAAAGGGAAACTTCTCCTGGAATGGAACATAATATTATAGATTAAGTACCTCCAGAAGGATGCAAAGCAATATTATTCAAATATAAGAAACATAAGCATAATTTATTAATTTACCACCAGAAACAACTGCATCAAAACCTATGAGCTAGCAACAAAGGATATGGGTTAGATGTGGCAAAAAAAAAAAAAAAAAAAAAAAAAAAGACACCGAGGAGAAAGAAATCAATTTCCATTAGTCAAATTTCATGGATAAAAAGAATGAGCACACTAGATAAAAAGTGAAAGTTAATGGAATTTTGAAGCAATTCAATAACTATTTAAAAACACTCAAGCTACACAGTGGCAAAATAGTCCAGGTTTTGGGAGAAAATAATGAAAAGCATAGTTATTATTAGAATCTGACATTGTTGATGTCATGGAATTAAACATCAATTAAAAAATAAAAAATATGTAGTGAGCTCTAACTAAATGCTCAACATTCCAGTTATTTTTGACAAACACCTCCCTCCCCATCCAAAAAAAAAAAAAAAATGACAGAAGCAGTAATACACGGGATGGCTGGGTATTGTGAAGATGTCCTCTAGGAGTTTACAACTGATTGTGATGACAGACACCTACACACATGTATGTATCAGTGACAAGGAGTGTGGGTACTGTTTTGAGAGTTTTAGACCTTGTGTTATGACAGGCTTTAGAGGAGAGAGATTAATATTCACTGGTGTTGTTGTGTTATTTGAAGGAGAGAGTAGAGTGAAGGATATGACTCCATGTCCCCAGATGTCCCTGCAGTCTGGTTGGGACAAGATTATCACACTGGAATGTAGATTTTGATTCAGCCAGACTCGTTCTGCCTGTGGGAGACAGCCTCCAATCTAAAGCAAAACAACTCATGTTATGCTTTTTCCCATTTCTTCTCCCTGTGGCTTGTTGAGGTTCTCCCAGCATTATAGCATCTATTTCAATTTTAATGACAAAAGGCTGCGATGATTTGTCTGGGGATCACATCATTTTCGTATGTTTATTTCTTTTTGAAAACATGGTGGTAGCTGAATTTATACAAGATGTCAAAAATTGCCTTGGACAAAACCATCTGTAACTGATCAGAAGAAGACAATAATATCAGAATACTTGTACACAAAAGGAAACAAGACAAAACAATACCTCCTTTCCTCAAACCGATAAGAAAACTCACACAGGCACATTTATTAACAGAGTACAATATGATGCTTCTGACTCTCTACCAGTTAAGCTGTTAATGAGTTGTTTCCCTGGTTGTGCTAAATTCTCTGTCTTTTCTTTTCTTTGTCTGCTTAGTTTTAGCAGCGGGTTGAATCCAGATATCTGAGCAGGAGAAAAATCTGGCCAGAAAGTTCCGAGAGGGCACATGAGGCCACCTGCCTGTACCTGTGTTTAGCTATCTCACCCGTTCATGCAGTGAACTTCTGCTGAGTGCCTGTTATGTGACAGGCACAGTTACAGGCATGAGGGATGCAACATGATTAGGCAGACGGAGCTGGGCCCCAATGGAATTTCCTGTGGGGTGGGGGAGAGGGGATGGTGCTCTCAACAGACAAATGAAAGTTGAGTTATAGTTGTATATATAACAAGTGCTTGATTGGGGAAATAGAATGGAAGCGCATATGCAAGATATCTAACCCAGCAGCAATGTCCAAGCTCTGTCCTACAGAGCAAGTAGGACTTGGCCCGCCAGAGGGCATGCATGAGGTGGAGGAGTGCTCCAGGCAAGGGAACAACGGGCATAAAATAAAGAGTGTAGACAGTGCGGCTTGATGGGGAAACAGTACAAAACGGGGAGTGGCAAGAGGTGAAGATGCAGGGGTTAGCAGGACCAGAGCCTGAAGGGACTATTTTTTTTATTTTTTCATTTTGAAATCTTCTAGATCTCAGATCAGGAAGGTAGGCATTTGATAGTTATTTTCCTGTTCTGTGATACCTTTCTCATTATTGCACTCTGTTCCTGTGACAGGGACACAAGCTGGGAATGAGGCGCAAGGTCTCTGGGCTGTATGCCCTCTGGCCTCTAAGTAAAGTGGTCGTCCCTGTTGCTCTTGAGAATTCGCTTGAAATCTGGACTGAGGGGGAGTGTGAACTGAGGGTGTTGTTTCATGCTTAGGTCAATGTAGTAAAAGAAGTAATTCCTTATGCTTTCGGAGAGTGAACCGTTCATACGCTGTGAGTCTGGAAATTTTCACTGAGAGTGGAATCATTGACTGATTTCTTAGAGATGTAGGAAGGTTGGTGGAGGTGGTGTTTGGGTTTCTCACTGCGAGTGCTTTTATCGAGGCCCATCTTTTGGCTTTTTGCTTCATGTGAGGTTATAGGGGCTGCTCTAGGTATGTGTTCAAACTGACCTGGGGATATTGGCACACTGTGAGACAATTTTATCATAGCTCTGAGGATAGCTTGTGTGAGGGGGGACTTGTATATCAGTCTAGGAGACTCCAACTTGTTGGAAAGCCTGGATGTGGCGAGGCTGATATGGACTCCATCGTGCAGAAGGGCAATGCTCAATCTCCATCTTGATTTGGAAGGTAATGAAAACATATCGCTCCAGTTTATTCTATTGCTCTGGAGTTGTATTCTTATGAGGGGAGAGAGCGCTTCTCTGGGCTGGGGATGAGACTGACCCTACTGTTATACTAAAAGTATCTTTCTCCAGCGTGAATGACTGTCACTGATCTGCCTAGTCTCCAATTCAAGAGGCTGAAGGATAGTTGGGCTTTAGACAGGCATTGAAGAACTACCTAGTTTTGTAACAGCTTGGTAGAGGAAGTGATTGAGAATGGAGGTTTCAATGAGAAATGCTGGCAGTTATGCCCAGCAGTGTAGGGGTGGAGTTTTCTGGTTGCTAACCTCATCTCCATTTTCCATTCTGCTTTACTTATGGAAGAAAAATTCTTAACTGAAAAAAAAAAATTCTGTGCATTTCCTGATCTCTCTTGCAGCCAGGGGGGGCCATGTGATGGAGTTTTGTGCAGTGATGTGTGACATGTGGGATTTCTGGAGATGCTTTTGTTTTCCTGCTACAGGTGCTGGGCTTTCTGGGTTTTCTCTCCTTATTCATGCCTGGAATACAGACTTGGTATTTGGACACTGGAGACAATGCGAAAAAGGCCAAGAGCATCACAGAGACCTTGGCCCTGAAACCTTTGAGTGTGGAACCAGGAACAGCAGCTGCCACCCTCAGACTGCTTATTGATAACAAACGCTTATGTTGTTAAACCACTGCAAACAAACCCAGTTCTTAGCGGACACAACTGCCTTCGGGGAAGAGGGAGGAAACCGGCAGAGAATCCGTTGTGGCCATGGGTATCCTGCCCAGAGCCTTCCTCCAGGACCTGACTCTGTAGAGCTCTGCTGACCCTGGAGACCTTTGCTCAGGAAGTTCTGGAACAGTGAGAGAGCATTACACAAGCGAACTGTCACAACCTGTCCACATGACCAACCTATGACTCAAACATTGTCCCTGAGCCTGATTTTAACCAGGATGCATGTCTCCCTGAGAACTAGTTTTGTTTTAGTTATGGTTGACCATTCCAGGTCTACTCAATAGTGATATCATGTCTGACAGAACTTACTTGGTTTTACTCTTACTCTTGTTATAAGGGACCAGATAGAAGAAGAGGGACGCTGAATAAATCCATGGCTATAAATAAATACATACAGAAATAAATACTCAGTACCTACTATGTTCCAGGCACTTTGTTAAATGGTGATAGAAAAGTGATAAACATGACAGACACTGCCTCTGTCTTATGATCTAGACTCAGGACAATATTCTTACCCTATTAAATGCCTGCTATGAACCAAGTACTATATTTGGTGTGCCATATACACCATCTTATATGATCTTCATGACAAACCAATGAGAAAAATATTACTAACCTTTTTCTCCAGAGATTAAAAAAATAAGTCACGTATAATAAATATGTTACTGCTGTTGGTGGTTAGGGGCAGTTGAAATTCTACCTGACTTAGGTTATAGCCCTAGCCAACTTAGAAGTCCCCAGTGACTGTTTCTGTTAGGCAACGTATAAACCCCGCATGCCCTGGAAATGGCTTGATGCGTGGTAAGATAGAGAAGCTGAGGACTGGTGTTTCTAGAGCTAAGCACATATTTGAAATAATATCATTTCCAGAGAGAAATAGATTGGTGCTCAATTTTAGGTGTGGTCTAAGGGGATCACGCATCTGAAAAGTATAAGTTTGTTAAGGTTAAGGCTTTATCTTTTCTCTGTATTCCCAGCATCGAATACAATGATTAGTACACGGGAGTTACTCAGTACACGTTGCATTGAATGAATTAACCCCAGACTCGTAGGCTAGGGGTAGAAATTTCCAGGTTCCCACTACACCAAATATTTGTTGAACGCCTATTGTATTCCTGATGCGTGGTTGGTGCGGGGTCAACAGGCATCTGATTCCTATCCTTAGGGAGCTCATTACCTCGCACAGCCCTTTAGTCCTCAGAACTAGAGGATTAGATATCATATCATAACGGATAATATAAGTACTAAGCATCCTTTCAGGGCTGACAGTCATGGATGAGGCCCAGACCAGATAAAGTCCATGGGTTGGCTTTAGACAAGAGTGTGTGCTTAGGTCTCAGAATCTTAGACGGTGATGCTGTTTGGGGCTTCAGAAGCGATGGCGGTCTGGATGCTTGACAAAGAACCTTAGATATAGTAGATGAAGGGCATATAATAATAACAATAAGAACAGTCTTATTTATTGGTTGTTTATCAAGTGCTGTAGACGCAATAGTTATGTCATTTAATTCTTAATCTTATCAGGAAGTTTTATCCCCATTTCAGAGATAGGAAACCAGGCTTCGATAGGTTAAAGAGTGTGCCCAATTTCACACAGAAGCTAAGTGGTAGAGCTGGTTCAAATCTAGATCTGCCTGGTTTCAAAGCTAATGTTTTTAACTGCTGCACTAGGTTGTCCCCTTTATGTTAATATTTTAACTCAACAAGGTACCAAAGCAAACCTACCTGTAACGTTTTAGACTTCCCCTGGAAGAATAGTCTGGGTATGACTGAAGCAGCATTTGACCCTTGCAAGGCTTCATTCAAACTCTAGCTATCCTTTGATTTTAAGACATGAGTAGATCTTTCCCTGAAGTATTACTTGAGAATGAACTACTGATAACCTTATGAAACCAATTCTCCAGGGTCACTACCTTAAAAATATGGGCCCCCGGTAGCCAGTGTGAACACACTGATGGGGTCAAGGGGCCTTATGTAGTGCTGAAGCTGCCGGCACTGGTAGTTGAGATGCCGCTTCTCCTACTGCTACCGTTCGAAAGTCTTAACTTGTCTTCAGTAAGGAGATTTTTCCATTGCCTGGTAGGAGGCAGGAGTGACCCTTTCGAGGGTGTCCCACAGAGGGATGGGGGGTCAGTGCCACCGAAGGTGCAGGCTGTTCATACGAGGAGGGAAGTTGTTGATGACTGCATGGCTGCAGTTTCATTTGTCGCATTTGGTGAAGAATCTCACAGCTAATTTCAGGCTCCTCTGCACTTATCTGGTACCTACTTGTGAAAAAGAAAATAGTACTATGGTCAATGTGGTGACATTTTCTAATTACCTGGAAGTTGTGAATCTAGAAAGTTATATTTACATGCTTAAAAAATTAAATATATTAATTTTTCTTAAATATATAATTTAATCTACAGCGAGTTAAGTGCTATGCTAAATGCTAAGGTTGCACAGAGGAAAGGAAAGGAGCATCTTTAGCTTTAACCAGGTCATAGTATAGGAGAGACAGAGGCTGAGAAAATCACTGTAATTACATACTTAAACTGCTTTGGTGGGGAGATATATGTACCAAATGCTATGTGAATCAGCCTGAGAAGGCTTCCTGGAGGAGGCAACATTTGATGTGGACCCTGAATGATGAAGGGAAAGAGGCTCTTTTTGCAGAGGAGACATCAGGAATGAATACGCCAGGGCATTCAAGGTGAGAGGTGTGTTGAGGGTGATGTGATGAGCATCTGCCTTCCATAGTGTCTGGGCTGCAGCTCAGGTATCTACCTTGTGGGACATTTGGAGCAAAGGGCGATTTCGTTTTTGTATCTGCTGCCAGTTTCTGCAGGAGATGTGAGCTAGTAGGCTGGGGGGATGGGAAACATGGCACTGGGGAGCCTTAGAGATAGGCAAAGATCAGGACTAAGGGTTGAGTATGGCCAAAGCAAGAAAAGGCCAGGAGGACTGGCCCTAACAACAAAGTGAGACCTCAGATGCCACAACAAGATACTCGTATGTTCCAGACCAGTTCAGGTTTGGGAATCAGATGGAGGTCAGACAAAGTGGAATCTGAGTCAGTGATCCACAGGAACATAGAAGATGCTTACTGTCCAATATAGGACAGCACGTCTCTCCCGGCCAGCCGCACTCCTGAGGCACTTATTTTAGGCCTTACAGGGATGGATCCCTTAGAGTCTGTGCCTCTACTTGGATGGGGTCTGCATTCTTTACGGCTTCTCGGGGACTCTTGTTTTACATGTCCTACAACACATTTAGCTTTAGAGCCAATGGGGGCCCAACCGGCTGGTTTGTCCTCTAGGCTGGGTGGAAACTCATTCTTCAGAGTCCTTTGAAACTTTTTTTAAAGACAGTTTTCCTAGGCTAAATGGAGACACTATCTTCCCCACTCTGCTCGAGGATCTTGACTTGGGTTCTTATGGCCAAGGACATTAATTTGTGAGTCTGATGACCATCCCAAAGTGACCTATTGTGGTTATAGAATAGTTTTTCTCTGAGCACAGCTCACTGCCTGAATGAGAATTATGCCCGTATCCTTGGTCCCAGGGGATTCTGCTCTAATTGAGCTAATCTATTTAGTATGGGCAGCACTGCAGAATCAAAGGGAAGGACTAAAGAATGTTGCCAGCTACAGAGGCACAAACGTTCTCATTGTCGTCTTCGTGATTGGCTTATCCAAGAGCATTGTTTTTCCTTGACTATTTCAGGTAGGAGCCCACCACCATGGTGCTTTGATGAGATGGGCCAGCCTTGAGGAAGCTAGCCGCTTTATTACCTAAGGGGCTTATGAAAGTGAGATTATACATCTCTTGTGATTCTTTGAAAATGAGGGAGGGCTTTTTAAATTTCATTATTTTTTTGTAGAGGTAAACTTTTAAAAACTCAAACAGAAAATTCAGCTGTTTGAGTCCTTTCTCCTATAGGGACTCTGGAGAACACTTTCCTTGGAAATAGCCTGTTATATCTTTATCTGCTTGTCATCTATCTTCTGTTTTACAGATAATCTCTGTAGGTGACTTTAAAAAACCTCACAGCTTTTTTGCTTTTATGTAGACTATCACCGAGATAATATTTCTTCTAGCTTTTCATCCTATTTGGAAGTGATTATCATTCACCTCCAGATGTTTTGAGATAATGTCTTTCCTTTTCTCATTTTCTATTCTCTCCAGAAATATTTCCTCTTATTCTTGTATAATGTAACAAATTATACAAAATCATTCCTATACTTTCTTTTTCAAATTTAAGGCTTTGCTGTCTCTTTTCAAAATTTCTTTTCAATGCCTTCTTAATGAAATCAAAATGTTAGAGGTAATTCACATTACTTTTTTCTTATAACATTGAAGTGCACACAGGTATTTCAAGGACAGAGGAAGTTTTTTAAGCTATTTTTAAATGTGTTCTAATGTTCCTGATTTCTACTTAAAAGGTCTTTAAAATATAATCTTCCATTTCTCTAAAGTTTTAGAGAATGCTGATTCAACACTTCTTACATAAAATGTTTACTTCTATCAGGAGTAAAACAATGAGTAATTTCTTTTTCATTTTAAAGTATCCATCCGCTTCTTATATTTTCAGCCTGTCTATTTGGTTGCAGTCTGTCTTATTCTACAATATTAGAGATACTATATTGATGTTTATTGAAAAAAAGGGTTGCATTTCTAATCTGTGGCTATATTGTTTTTCTTATGAGGTGCTTATAGTTTTGGTGTAAAATTTCTGAAGTAAAGCTCCCCAGAGGAAGATTTTATTAAATTTATCAAACATTTACTAAGCACAGACTGTTCTTGCCTTTGAGTAAGAAAATCAAAGATGAGCGAGACCCCATCTTTTTCCTTATGTTGCTTATAAGAGATACACAGCCAGAGTGAGATGGGAGCTATGAGAGGATAGGGGACAACAGGTTGATTTTAGCTGAGGAAGTCAAGAAAGGGTCATTTTAAGGGCTTTGAGAGCTATGGTGGGCAGAGAAGGAGAGAAAGGACATTGCAAGAAGAGCTTTGGAGCAAGCAGAAGGCTGGAGAATTTTACATAAGGCCTAGGAGTAGAATGCACATATGCTGGAGGGCAGAGGGCAATGGGAGGTAATTTTGGAGGGCCAGGCGGGGCAGGCTCTGGGAGGCCTTGGATATTATGTTAAAGAGATTCTATTTCAATCTGTATTCAGTGAGGGACTATAGAAGAATTGGCTGCAGGAAATCAAGAAAATGATCTCTTAATTCTGATGGAATTATAGAAAATCGATTAAATGATGCTGAGACCAGAACTGGGGATATCATAGAAAAGGACCACTGCAAGGAGAAAGAGGTAGAGAAGTAGCTTGTTACTATGTTCCCAAAACTATATCGAGTATTTTCACATACATGATATTAATTATAAGGAGGTACATATAAGGAAGTGGTTTGAACACAGATAGTCATGCCTAATGTGGCAGGTGTCACCCATGTTCACCCATTTCCTTCTGTTTCTGTGTACACAGAGCACGAGGCTTCCCTGGCCCTTGTATTTAGGCATGGCTTTCATTCTAGGTGGAACCACTTAGAGCTGCTGCAGGATTCGCCACTTTCTTTCCCTGCTACTGTGGTCAGGGGAGCGTGTGTGGGTACCAAAGGACCACAAAGCCAGAACGGCCTGTGATGCTGAGCTAGGCCGTGGAGGCTCATACTTTAGAATCATTCTGACCCGCAGGGGACCTTGAGTACAGAAGTAAACCTTTGCTATGTTAGGCCACCGAGATTTTGCTGATGTTTTTACTGCCAATAACCTAGATGAGGTCTATTTAATGAACTTTTCTGCAGTGATGAAGATGCTTTATATCCGCACTGTCCAGTATTGTACCCACTAGCCCCAAATGGCTATTGCTTCTCAAAATGTAGCTTATGTTAATTTTAAGATTGTATTTAGCTTTAATTTAAATTTAAATTAAAAAAGTGCACATTAAAGAAGTTTAACTACTAGAGAAAACCTGCAGAAAGCCTTTCTAACTGGACAGAATACTCGGGGTGAAGAAGCCTTGAACCCAAGTGAATTGTCAGGGGACTTTTGTTATAAAGGTGTAACGCTGAGAAAATCCTAATGTGTTTGGAATTTTAAAATTATACTTTTGATAATTTTTACATAATAAAAATAATAACCCATGAGTCAAAGAGGAAGCCATAATGAAAATTAGAAAATGTTCTGAACAAAACGGAAATATTTTATATTAAAACATGTGCTATATTATCTTTACTACATTAAATCATTTGTTGGGGAAACATGGTATAAATTAAAAAAGAAAAATTGCTGCAAATTGATGGCCAGCAAAATAAACCATCAAAACCAACCGAAGAAAACAGAAAGGACAGTAGAAAGAAGAAAAATAATATTTTACGATAGTAAAAAGAACTACAGCTATATACAATACTGTGAATTATAATACCCATTTTGCATAAAAAAAGATGTAAAGCTGTGTCTTTCATAAAAATTCAGGAAGCTACTTCATTGGAGAAGCAATTATTCAGTTTTAGAATCAGATATGTAAAAAAGATATTAAGGAAAAATGCTTAAATTTAAGAAAATGTACTATGTGCCTACTGCTTAATTGGTATGATACTAGTTGTTCTATCCCCTCACATACTTGTTCATCAAATTTTTGAATGCCTACTGTGTACCAGTCATATAGACCCCAGGATTTGGAGACATACCAGTGAACAAAACAGACAAAAATCTCTGCCATTCTGGAGCTTACATGCTAATCACGTTGAGAGGCTATAAACAAACATATAAAAATGATGTCAGTGCGATAAATGTCATGAATAATAATAGGTAGCACTTATTGATCATATCTATGTGTCAGGCATCGTTCTAACTGTTTTGCATATATTAAATCATTTCATCCTCCTAACAGCCCTATAGGGTAGAAATTATTATAATCACTATTTTATAATGAGACACCGAACGGTTAAGTACAAAGGCAGATGACACAAAGTTTTTCTCCTTGGGAATTTCCAGGATGGTGTGGGGAGATGAACAACCAATGCTGCTCAGTGTGATAAGAACTACTTAGGCAAAAGGGTGCTATAATCGATACCCTGGGGGCCACGGGAGGGCAGGGCCAGGTCTACTTGGGGGAAGTCTGTAGGAAAGGCTTCACAGAGGTGGTAGATCGAGCTGAGTCCTGAAGGAAGAGTGGCTATTTTAAAACTCACGAAGGAGGAGTGAGGGCTGATACTCCAATGAGAGGCCATGCGTGTGAAGACACAGTCGTGTGAGGGGAGAGGATCGAGGCCCCGGGCAGGAACCCCATCGTGGAGTATGCCGTGCCACGGTGTGCTTGTGCCAAAGGAGTTTGACTGTCAGAAAAGCTTAGACCGTGCTAAAGGAAGGATGGGGGAGAGAGAGGCAACCATTTTCCTATGAGACTAGAGGCAGACAGTTATGATGGAACATTATAAGTAATCTTATACAGCAAAGTGAGACTCCTGAAAAGAACTCTCAAACAAGGGTAGGAGAGAATGAAGCCTAAACCACGTTGGTTCCCCGGTGCAGAGGATGCAGAAAGGTCAGCTGGACAGAAGTGGAGGCTATTAGGGTTGAATTCGTACCTCTGGGGACATCAGGTGCTGTTAGTAAGAAAATTTTTCAGCAGCAGTAGATGAAGACTTAGCGTGTGCGAATATAGCTTCGAATGGTAACATTTTTAAGAGCCTATAAATGAGCGTGGCTTACAAAGTTTTAACCGAAGGTGTTACTTTGGGAATGAGGTAGATACCCAGAAAGGAATCAAGGGCTAGTGGTACTAGGGCATCAAGAGGGAGGAGTCAGCCAGACCTGGCTTGCTCACGCAACGGCCTTGGGCAGGACGTCTCCATGGTCTTCACATAGACAAGAGCAACGCTGAGTTCGCTGGGCTGTCCTGACGATTAAATAAGAAAGCTCTTGGTAAACTATCCAGTGTCCTATTACTCTTTTTATCCAAAAGTTTACATAATAAAATTGTTCAATAGCCTTAATTTGTTCAGAGAGCTCACTAACACCATCCCATATAGTGGCAAAATATAATTAAAAGTATCAGTGAAGGCTGCTAAATAAAACTTGCACCAGTTGGCTAAACAAAGGCCCCCTCTGCAAGGATATTCATGTCCTAATCCCTGGCACTTGGGAATAATGACAAAATGGTAAATATTACCTTATATGGCAAAAAGTATGATTAAGTTACAGATTTTGAGACGAAGAGATTATCCCGGAGGGTCCTGAATGTGATCACATATCCTTATAAGAGGGAGATAGAAGGATTTTTGATATAGAGGAAGAGGTGATATGACAGAAGCAAATAGAGATTTGAGGTTGTTACCTGCTGACATGGAAGGTGGAGGAAGGACCCCCCCCCCTCCCCCCACCCCGCCCCTGTGAACCAAGGAATGTGAAGAATGTAGGTCTGGAAGTTGGAGAAGGCCAGGGAATGGCTCCTATCCTAGAGTCTCCAGAGGGAATGTGCCCTGCAAACACCTTGACTTTAGCTTAGTGAAGTGGATTTGGGACTTCTGGCCTCCAGAATGAGAAGAGAAAAATTTGTGTTGTTTTAAGCCACTGGGTCTGTGATAGTTTGTTACGGGAGCCATAAGAAATGAATCCATTCATTAAATGCTTACTGAGCACCTAAGATGCTCAAGATATAGTGTTTGGCTCGCTGGTGCTATAGAAACAAATAAAAGCAGTTTTTTCCTTGGATATTTACCCTTATGTAGAAAAACAATAAAGCAAAAATGCTAATAAAGACAAAAATATCAGAGTCACAAGAGAAACAAATTATGTATTATGCTAGTTCAGTGGACGGGAAGGTGCTTGAGCCAGGTGATAGAACAGAGAAAGCCCATGTGAAAGAGGTGACAATTATAATGAAATTAAAATCAAGTAAAAATAATGGCAGAAGGAAGTGGGATGTATAGGGGAGGCACAATAGATAGGCGGGGTTCCACCAGGCAGAGGGAAGAGAATGAGCACAGTTGCAAAGACGGGAAAGTCTAAGAGTTGTTTGAGGAATGAGGAATAATCCATTTCCTATAATAACACAAGGTACTTAGATTTGGCTGGAAAGGAAAACCAGGGCCATAGGATGGAAAGCTTTGAATGCCAACCTAAAGGATGTATATTTTTTCACTGGGCAATGGAGCACCATTAAAAGCATTTGCATAGAATAGTGACATGTATGAAGGCCTGTGTATTTTATATTGAACATATCTGATTAACGAAAGCTTTATGGGAGAAATTGTAAATGTCACATATTAAAATAACTGTGGTAACTAAAATAATTTGTGGTCAATTTTTCTGCAGTGCAAAATTTTATATGTACTATGATGACTCCAGTTACATTTTAAATTCTTCAAATGCATTTCTGGAATCAGAATATGAGGATGAAATAAACCTGTTTGAAGGATGGTGCACCCTGGCTGGTGTGGCTCAGTGGACTGAGTGCCAGCCTGTGAACCAAAGGGTCACTGGTTCCATTCCCAGTCAAGGCACATGCCTGGGTTGCAGGCCAGGTCCCCAGTAGGGGGCGCACGGAGGCAACCACACATTGATGCTTCTCTTCTTCTCTTTCGCCCTCCCTTCCCCTCTGTCAAAAAATAAATAATTTTTTTTTTAAGGAAGGTACTTTTTCAGGAATTAAAAAGTAAGTTATTGATATCATGCTATAGGGGAAGAAAATTTTCCTCTGCCCTTCTAGGTTCTTTTGGCTGGTCTAATAATTAAATTGACATAAGTTAGATTAACAGGAGGAAATAATAAATTCTCATAGACACGAGGCTCTCAGACACTCAAGCAAACGAGGCTTGTATGCCATCCTGAACAAAGGAGCCAGGGCTGGGGGTCGGTCTAGGGCTTCAAGAGAAGGAAGACAACTCATAGGAAGGTGGAAAGAGCTAATACTTGCTAAAAAAAAGTTTCCCGTGCCATGCGGAGACAATGGGACACAGGGGAATCTGAGTAAACAGGCCCTGCTGAGTTCTCACTAGCTCACCATGCCTGGCCCGTACACTTTGTAGTCATCTCTGGTGATAGTTCTTTTCCTGGGCCAGGCCTTCTGAATCCTTTTAGACAGTTAATGGAGGAAGTGAAAAGCTCTTCCTGAGTTTTTGAGCCCTGATTGTCTTCAGCCCAGAATAAACCGCGTACCAAAGTGATGCATTTAGGATGGTCTATTCTGCCCGCCTTCAGTACTTTGAAGAGAGAATCTAGATGAAGAGGTACCAGTGATAAACAACACATTATCTCATGGATTGGGTAGCTTCTCAGTCTGACAAATGCAAAAGTTTCTAATGCCATAAAACTGTTAAAAATCATCTAATGAGTAGAAAGAAAAGACTGGCAGTTATACAGGTAGAATCAGGGAACTCATAGGAGGAAATCAAAGCGAAATAAAGCAGAAGTGATGGGAGTTAAGCACGAGGAAGACCATCTTTGAGTACCGAAATGATGAAATAGTGGAATGTACTATTTAAGGAGATTTTACTCCTTTAAGACAAGAAAACTCCACTAGTTTTTCTCATGTACTTTGTTGGTGGTGGGGAAGATGTAGGCCAAACGTCAGGGCCTACTTGAGAAGAGGGCTCAGGGGAACCTAACTAAACTTCATTCATGGAGAACTCTGTCGCTGAGTATTGTGTGTGTCTCTGTGTATGTGCACTGAGGTCATTCCGATGCTAGTAATGTCAAAATGATAGGCTTGAGTTTACAGCGTTCTTAAAATGGACAGAATGACAGGTAATGGCTAGGTATTAGGTGACTGTAACAGAGACAAAATAACAGTGGCTTAAATAAGACAGGAGGTTGATACTCTCCTGTATGATGTTGGGGCAGCAGGAGGCCAGGGCTGACAGGCAGGGCAATTAGCAGACTTTGCCACAGCTGTAATGATCATTAGGACTGCGCTTAAAGGAGATGTTCATTTATTGTGCTTTATCATCACTAGCTAGTGTACAACACGTGCCTGGCATCCCTATGTTAATGGTGGCACCACCTAAAATTAGTAGGAAAAAAAAGCAAATAGCAAATAAAGCAACACACATTGGCATCGGTACTTTTGCTTGCCACTGCTCATTTATTTTTCAGCCATACTAGATAAACTGTGAACTTATTAAATACATAGTGACAAGTTAATTAATAAAGCTCAACAAGACACAGGGCCAAATTAGCAGTCTTAAGCTAAATGGGGTTCGTAGGCACTAATCATTAGAATTTTTGAGTTGTGATGAAACCACTGACATGCATAAACCTGTAAATTGCATTATTAATCATATTACATGATACTTATAGAAACCATTCATACTTTCTCCCATAAGTAGAATAAAATACATGAAAAGCTTCCTTTTCAGGTGCGAAATTTAAATTTTGGTACCCAAATAATTTATTTAGGAAAATGCAAAAATATACATTTCAGGATTACTTATGCAAGATGTAATTAAAGGTCTAGATACAACTTAAATCTTAAAAGCTTTATTTGGTTTTCAGGTTGTTAGTTCCTTAGGGAACTTAAATGCCACCTATGACCAAAGATTTCCAATCATTGGGATGACTGATGGATCATTAAAAAAAAAAAATCAAGATTCAAGGGCTCTACCCATGGATATTCTGATTTTGTGGTTCTAGAATGAGGTTTAAAAACCTGTATTTAAAAAAACCCCAACTTTCCAGATGCTAAAAATCTCAGGTTTTGGAACACAAGTTTATGTCAGAATAATGCCTGACATCTTTGAAATGCTGGATAATCTTAAAAAATCGTTTTTAGATTGTTTTCTTTGTATTAAAAATAATAACTCAGGTATTTGGCAAAAGAGGCTGCACTTCTTTAAATGACCTTTCTGAACCTGATGGCTAACACAGATCTCTTTAGAGAGAAGTTCTTAGATTTTGACGTTTTCATCAGCTGTGTCATTTTTCTCACATTTCAATATTTTAAAACCTGTTAAATTAATTAAACGAGGAGGCCAGTAGATTGATGTGGCTCTAATGCCATGGCGGCCAAGGTAAGCAAACCAAAATCTCAGCCTAAAATGCCTCGAGGCTGTGAAATCTTGATGCTCAGGACAACTATTCACAAACTAGGCTTTAAGCTACAGCCAGTCAAATAATTTCCTTTCTTTGCTCCTGCACCACATTTATATGTCTTTCTCCTCGCTCCGTTCTGATCACCACTCCAGCTATTAATGGCACAGTTAGACCTTGATCCTTGAGTTCAGCTAAGAAAGAGTCCAGAGCCAAGAACTCTAAAGCAGAAGTTTATTTAGAAAGTCACAGTTAGACGAAGTGAGGCAGCTGTGCTGCGCAGACTCCAGGGAACGAGTTACAGAGGCACAAGAAGGGCCCTTGGAGCTTAGGAGGAAGAAAGCAAAGATAACGCACCTGAGAGAAGAAGAGGAGGAAAGGCACGGTGTGCTCCAGAGAGAGAGGGTACATGCACTGGGTCCTTCATCTTAAGGCTTTTAAGTGTTTTCCAGAGGCAGGAATTTTAAGGGAGGTCTATGGAGGATTGCACAGAATATTCATCCACTTTCCAGGTGTGTCCTTTCAGGGTCACGGTCTCCAGTGATTGGCCGGCACTAGGGGTGGGGTTCATTAGCCATTGCATCTGGTCCTGATGTCAGCCATGGCACCACTCTGCCTGGTTCTGCTGCTTTTCTGGGCCAGGATCTGAAACTCGACTGAGGCCTGGATGTTGTCTCTAGTTTGAGCAAATCTCTGTCTCTGTGGTTAGCAGACCTGAGGCTTGCCCTGAGGGCTTAATGCTTAAGGGAGTGGTCACGCAAGGGCTTCTATGGGAGTCTTATGAAGTTATTCTTCTGTCCCTGTTTTCATCCTCTAAGGGGGTCTAAGCCACATGACTAGTAATATAAAAGGTCAGGGGGTCTAAACCGCATGAGCAGGGACATGCTAGGGATGGAAAGGTCACCCTGGACACTGAGGGGTGAGGGCCTAGCCTACAGTTGTGGATTTCTTCTAGTTTTGCCCATTGCTAGTGTGGACAAAAAGGGGCCACCTACTGAACCTGACAAGCTCAACGGGAGGTCTCTGTGACAGCCTTAAAAACTCAGAGACCTAAAGGAACCACATGGGATGGTCTGAAATTAAAACTTTCTAGCTGCCAGCAGGTCATGCAGGCTAGGTCATGCAGAGTCTTTCCTGACAAAAGTCAATTTTTACCCCAGTTGAGCCTGTCTATTGTCTTTTTTGCCTCTCCGATAGCAGGCCTTTGGAATGTCAAGACCATGCCAGAGCAGAGACCACAAATCCCCTCATTGTAATTATTATCATGTTAACTGTTGACTGTTAATTATCCTGTACTCACCTGTGTAAAAGAAGTTTGCGTCCATCATTTCACTTTTTACCTAATCCCAGAGGTTCCCACCCCCCTACCCCGCTTCGCTTTCTCCCTCCTCCCTAATCTATCACCAACGGATTTCATGTAACCCACTTAAACCTCCTGTTTTGATTGCAGTGTAGAAAATAAGGTAAAACCTGCCATTTTCTGGAGCATTTTCTCAATCTGTTGAGGTTTTACCTCTCTGTAATTGTTGTCAGTTTGGCTCAAATAAACTCATAAAATTTTTACAGGTTTTGGAATTTTTTACGTTGACACTAGGCACCCAGGACTTTGCACCCTGGTGACATTCTGTACCTGGCCTGCCGGGCCTGCTCTGCTCACACCTGTCTAACTGCCTGCTCTCTTACAGCCCCTTCAGGTTTGGTGCTGCCCAATCCAAATCAATTTATGCTCAAATAAACTTAAAAAAATTTTAATATGCCTCAGTTTATCTCTTAGAAGAATATTACCTGTGTGGAAGAAAAGGGGCCGCATGCAAAACCTGACAAGCTCAGGGGAGGCCTGTGTGGTATCCTTACAAACTCAGAGACCCAAAGTAACCACACAGGATGGCCCGAAGTTAAACCTTTCTAACTAAAAGCAGTTCATGGCGTGCAGTCCTGTCTGAGGCTGGTATTTTTTCCTAACAAAGGTCAATCTTTGCTTTAACTGAGCCTGTCTGTTGTCTTTTTGCATCTATGATAACATACCTTTGGAATGTCCAATTTCCTTTTTCGGGACCCCTCGAGGCACAGGCACCGCACCGGGGGAGACCACAGATCCCCTCATTGTTACTGTTACCATGTTAATTGTTGACTGTTAACTATCTTGTACCCACCCATGTAAAAGTAAGTGTCTATCGTCTTACTTCTTATCCCATCTTAGAGATTTCCCTGCTTTGCTTTCTCCTACTTCCCTAATCTATCACCAGAGAATTTCTTGTAACTCTTACACCTCCTCTTTTCATTGTAATGTGTGAAATACAGTGCTAAACTGCCATTCTCGAGAGTCTTTCTTAATCTGCTGGGATTTTGCTTCCTGGCGATTGTCGTCAGTTTGGCTCAAATAAACTCACAAAAATTCTCTACAGGTTTGCATGTTTCTTATATTAACACCTGAAGTGTGGGCTTTGCCTAAGGAACCAGAAATCTGGTGTCACTAACTTTTCTGAAAGTTAGTATTTCCAGTGCAGAAGAGTTAACCTTTGTGACTGATGCAGAGAAGTCAGTGCAGGAACCTCTCTCTGTCTCTACCAGTTTAGGCAGGTTTCCAAGTTCAACTGACATTCCTAAACCAATAAGATGTGTCCAAAATGGTTTCCAGCTTTCTCTCCAGGGGTAAGAGTTGGACCTGTTGTCATGGAGATCGACCTTTACCAGCTTGAGTACATTTGCTATTTGACACAGAGGAATAAATCTGTGACCTGATTGTGGGCATGGGCTGAAGGCCGATTCTCTCAGAGCATTACCATCGGTTTGCTCAACAACTCTGCTGACTTCTTGAAACTGTGCCATGGCATTCACAAGAGTGTGACTCAATCATGCCAGCAGCCTCGGCGAGCTCCAGGGGCCTCAGCCTGAGAGTTTATAGCCTTTGCAAACAGAGAGCATATTTCTTTGTTTCCTTTCAGAAATGGAGGAGTGATTCATTTTCAGTAAACAAAGACAGGATTACTGAACCTGTTTACCAGTCTGGAATTCAGTTTCCTCTGAATTCAATTCCTTCAGTTCCTAGGAAAGACATTGTGCATTTCAAACAGTCTTCTTGTTTCTTTAATCTATTTTCTTTCTTCCTACACGGTAAAGAGATATAATTTAGCCCTCGCTCAAATCCAAATGAGATGACTTTCAAAGGGCCTTCAAACCCTAATGTTTGTCTTTTGCAAGAACAAGCAACTGTGATTCTCCAAAATTTAAATGCAGATACTGTTGGCAGCCAGAGGTGTTTCTGCTGTTGAAACGCGAAAGAAAATTTTACTTTACAGCTGCACTGTGCCACCCCTGACATTAACTAGTCTTGTATTCACCAGAGAGGGACAAATTAAAATATCTTACCTGTCTGCTCTATATCTTTGGTGGTTATACAACAATAAAATATCCAGCAGTCGGATACATTTCCTGTTAAATCTGACAGATCAAGTAGAGACTGGTTGAGAATGGGTGCAGTGTTTCATGTTCCAGCGTTCTTTAGATTAGCTTTCCATCATAACAACCGCACTAAGTAGGGCTCGTGTTGTCTCAGTTATAAAGTTAACTCAAAGACATTAGCACTAGGCTGATGGCTTCAGCAAATCTGAAACATTTTTAACCATTGACAAAAGGTTCGGTTTCATTATACTGAATTCTAGAGTAAAACCATGAGAATGTAATCACTTTCTCAGAATTTCATCATTTATATGGTCGCAGAAAATCATTGTAACTTCTAAGAATTATCCCCAAATGGCCCAAAGTAAGCAGTTTTCAGGTCAGTGGGAATCACAGAGGCAGCTGATATTCACCTATCCACTTATTTATTAAAAAATAGGTCACAGACAGCCAAGTTTTGACATGACTCTTCTTATTTTCAAAAGAATGTCAGAAACAGCTCAGCTAATGTACCATCAAAGTTCAATTCACATTTTGATAATGAACATAAGAGGCATATTAACAAACGAACTTACTGTTTCATATCCAAAAAGTGAGTTTTATTTTCTCATTTCCCCCCTGCGATGTGTAAAAACTCTCCTGACGAAAGCTCAGCACCAACTCAGAAAAATTATTTTTGACTCAGTATTTTTAGTCACACGTCACCTGTTCAAGGCTATCTCCTGGAATTCAGAGATATCCTTTGTATAGGGGGAAGCCTTTTACCTATGATTCTGGATTTTTAAACCACTAACTTCATTAGATTAACAGGGTGAATGTGGGGATTAAAATCCTTTATTTTTCAAATCCAGGTATTTTCATCTACTGATAGAATGTCTAATTTCATCACACTGGATAATGGAATAGCTTGGTCGCTGGGAAATAGAAATGGGGTTAGACATGCTTTTCCTTCTTCCTAGCAACATCTCTGGGCTCTGAAAATAGCCACAAAGTGAAATGAATTTTATTTCTCTTTGTTTAATTAGGACTCGGCATCTTGACTTTCTTTTACCATATTTCAAAATTGCATGTTTTGATGAATTTATCAATGCATCTTTCTTTTTTTAATCCCTGTGAAATTTTTTTAACTTTTTTTTTTTTTTTTGTAAACACAGCTTCTCAAAGTATCTGGACTATATGCTTCCTTTTCAAGAAATAAAATTGAAGTATATTGAATCTCTGCAGCCATTCACAAAAACACACTTTGTTATTACATATTGTATACCTATCTACCCAAATGCATCAAATTAGTTCTCATAGAAATAAAGTAAATTTTAGCACATTTTAAAATTTCTTTTTCTTTCTCTCACTTTCTTCTGTTTTTCTTTCTTTTTCTTTCTTTCTTTTTTTTAGAATAACCGGTTACATTATGTTTTTATTTCCTTTTTTCAGGTCCAATGGTTTGGCTTCATTTTTAAAATTAAACTTATTGGAGTGACATTGATTAATAAGATGTATAGGTCTCAAGTGTATATTTCTATGATACATGACCTGTATATTGCACTGTGTGTGTGTACCTTACTTTCATATATTAACCATGGATCTGAATGTTACTGCAAATATCTTTATATTGGTATTTTAGTCATTAGCATTTATTGAGTTTTGGTAATAAATTTGGGAATATTTTGAAATTTTATGTTTTAGGGAAATCCATTTGATGACCCAGAGAGTTTGAGAGTTCAGAATTATTATGATCTTGTATAGATTAATTTTAATTCAATTTCCCAGACAACTTTTTCTATCATAATTATGTTATTTCTCATGAACTAAAAATTACTATTCTGGTTCACTTAATAATGTAAAAATTGGAAAACCTTGAAAGCAAACTTATAGTTTACTCTTTAATACAACCTAATATTAAAACTAGGGCTGTTTTTCCCAGTTTGTATAAAACCTAATTAAACTCAATTTTCATTGCATTTGGGAAAAGCAAAAATCTAAATACTTTAACCCTGGTAATCATCTGTCATTTCTACATGCTAGAAAATGTCACTTCATCTAGAACTTTCTAAAGGGAAAAAATTTGAAGATGTTCTTTGAGCTATTTGGTCCCAAGTTCCTTCCTGTTTGTCACCTCAGAGAAGTGATGACCTAAGTCTTAAAAGATAACATGGTTCACTGAGTAGCATTTTCTGGGGTGGGTCATTCAAAAACCTCAGTAAATGGTCATAAGCTTAAAGCAATGGGAAGATGTGCTATATTTTTAAGTTAAAAGTTTCACATTTTATGTCATATTTCTGTATAGTGAAATAGGAGAACTAACATGTATAAGATGCCACCAATAAAATCATCACCTTCCTTTGATTTGTATATTGCATTAGTGTAAGGGAGGAAAAATAATTCTCCCTCTGTTCTCATAGGTTCTTGGCTAAAACCTCCCTGTAATAAAAGACATTAACAGGAGAAAAACAAGTTTAATAGCATGTATATTTCCTGAATACATGGGAGAGACCCAGAAAACTGAGTGACTCCCTTAAATAGCCCAAGACATCACCTTAAATACCATCTCCAGCTAAAGACAAAAGGTGTTGTGGTGGGGGAAGAGAGGAGGCCACTTATGGAATGTTACCAGGAAAAGCATAGTAAATGAAAGTAATTATATTTATATTATGTTATATTAACATTGCATTTATACTAGATTTATACTGTCTTATAGGTACATTATATTATTTTTATATTTATATTATATTTAAGTCTTTGCCTTCTCCATTGGTAAGTTTCTAGCAATTTAAAGTCATCCTTCTCTTCTTGGTACAGAGAAGGAGACAGCCTTACAAATAGAGATTTCCTTTAAATGTAAATGTCTCTTACAAACAGATAACTTTTACTCAGTTTTCAGAGCTTTTCCTACATCTGCTGTTTTTTTTTTAATAAACAGTCTAAAATAATTTTTATGCCAAAGAGGTATATTTTGGGATGGCATATTCAGCTATTTTTTTAAACAGCTTACGATACCCTTTTACATATATAAGCTCATTTGGGTCTTTCAGTATCACCTAGACACAGTAGCCAGGCTACTACTAGCTGTTTATAGTTAAGGCCTTAAAAACCAGGGGCATTAGGTGACCTCCTCATGTTTACTCTCCTAATAAGGGACATGCAAGACTCAAATCCAGGCCTCCAAAACTCTAAAATGTAATAAAGACCAGTTTTATGAGTACCCAGAGCAATTTCTGATGCATATTAGTTATTTTTTAAAAATTGTTTTTATTCTTTTGTTTTCATGTTATTAAAGATATAAAGGGATCAGGCCAGTTTGATAGGAAGGAACCGATTTTCCTTCTCTCTGAAGTGAAAACCACTATTACATAAGTTAAGGCATAAAGGTCAGTATATCCTATGCAAGTTAAGTGACGAACCAAAATAATGTGGGTGCAAATAGTCTAATCAAGAAGTACCTAATGAGGACGTACTACCCGCCAAGCATTGGATGTGGATACAAAGGCGAATAACACAATGTCTTTACCCCAAGATGGTATGGCTTTTGGACTCAGGCAAATTTGAGCCCAAATTCCGGGCTCTGTAATTCAGTAACCTTGAGATGTGGGGCATATTAATTGCCTTCTTGATCCTCAGTTTCTTCCTCTGTAGAATAGGAGGGGAAAAATCCAGAGTTCTAGATTTGCATTCAGAATGGGGATTCCATATGATTGTTCTAGTAATGATAGTTGCATATATGCATGGATCTGTTTCTGGGCTTTCCATTTTTTGTATTAGTCAGTTTGATCTGCATTTGCTTCAGCATTGCACTTACTTTTTATAACTTTACAATGAGAATTTACAGCTGATACGGAGGATCCTCCAACTTCTTTAGGAATGCTTAGTGTTTCTTGGCCCTTTGCTTTTTCTTATAAATTTAAAGATTAGTTTTTTAATGTTCATACCAGGATTTAAAAAAAATATATTTTATTGATTATGCTATTACAGTTGTCCCAATCTTTCCCCATTTGCTCCCTGCTCCACCCAGCACACCCCACTCCCTGGGCAATTCCCACACCACTGTTTATGTCTGTGGGTCATGGGTCTATGTCCATTGGCTACTCCATTTCCTATACTGTACTTTACATCCCCATGGCTATTCTGTAACTACCTATTTGTACTTCTTAATCTCCTCACCTCTTCGCCTGTTCCCCTACATCCCCCTCCCAATCTGGCAGCCATCAAAACACTCTCCATAACCATGATTCTGTCTCTGTTCTTGTTTGCTGACTTTGTTTTTTAGATTCAATTGTTGATAGATATGTATTTTTGCCATTTTATTGTTCATAGTTTTAATCTCCTTTTTCTTAAATAAGTCCCTTTCACATTTCATATAATAATGGTTTGGTGATGATGAACTTCTTTAGTTTTTTTCTTGTCTGGGAAGCTCTGTATCCGCCCTTGGAATCTAAATGATATCTTTGCTGGGTAGAGCAACCTTGGCTGTAGGTCTCTGCTTTTCATGACTTTGAATATTTCTTGCCAATCCCTTCTAGCCTGCAAAGTTTCTTTTGAGAAGACAGCTGACAGTCTTATAGGGATGCCCCTATAGGTAACTAACTACTTCTATCTTTCTGCTTTTAAGATCCTCTTTTTATCTTTAACCTTTGACATTTTAATTATGATGTGTCTTGGAGTGGTCTCTTTGTATCCTTCTTGTTTGGGACTCTGTGTACTTCCTGAATTTGCATGTCTATTTTCTTCACCAAATTAGGGAAGTTTTCTTTCATTATTTTTTTCAAATAGGTTTCCAATTTCTTGCTCTTTCTCTTCTCCTTCTGACAAGTCCATGATGAGAATATTGGATTTCTTGACATGGTCGCAGAGGCTACTCATACTATCCTCATTTATTTGGGTTCTTTTTTCTTCTTATTGTTCTGATTGGTTGTTTTTTCCTTCCTTATGTTCAAATCATTGATTTGATCCTTGGCTTCATCCATTCTACTGTTGTTTCCCTGTAAATTGTTGTTTACTTCAGTTAGTGTATCCTTCGTTTCTGACTGGATTTTTTTATGCTGCTGAGGTCCTCACTAAGTTCCTTGAGCATCTTTATAACCAGTGTTTTGATCTCTGCATCTGATAGATTGCTTATCTCCATTTCATTTAGCTCTTTTCTGGAGTTTTGATCCGTTCTTTCATTTAGGCCATGTTTCTTCATCTCCTTCTTTTGGCAGCCTCCCTGTGTTTGTTTCCATGTATTAGGTAGAGCTGCTATTACTCCCTGTCTTGGTAGCGTGGCCTAATGAATTAGGTGTCACATAGGGTTCACTGGCACAGCTTCTCCTATCACACAAGCTGGGTATTCAAGGTGCCCCCTTTGTGTGGGCTAAGTACACCCTTCTCTTGTAGTTGAGCTTTGACTGCTATTGGCAGGTCAATGGGAGGGATTTATCCAGACCAGTCAGTTGCAAGGATTGGCTGTGACCACTGACCACTAACCTCTACCTTCCGTGGAGGATCAGCTATGCAGGGACAGGGTGCTGGTATTCCAATGTGGTCTGTAGCTGTGTAACAGGGCCCTCCCACCAAGGGGGATTTGTAACAGTGTCCAGAATGTGGGTTGTCCAAAAAATATATAAGATATTCTCCCTCCCCCACCCCAAGATGGGCCACCATGGGGAAGGGAGGCTGGAGCAGGGCCTGTCAGAGTTACTTTGCATATCAATTACAGGCCAGCTTCAGACCTGCCCTGGAGCAAGGCCCCTGAAAGTCATTTTGCATGTCAGTAACAGCAAGAAAGCTTCATACCTGATATGCAAAGATGGTTACTTTGCACATTGACAAGGTTAACCAGGAAGGTTTGCTTAACTTAAACCCAGGAGTTGAATGGGGAGAAGCTCCGTGAGTTACAGCGCCTGTGCATGAGAACTGAGAGATGGTTCTCCCCATGCCGGGGGTGGGGGGGGGGGAGCAATGTGAAGACCATGTGGGAAGGAAAGGGGAGAGAGGACTCTTGCTAGTGGGCCGTGAGAAGGTGCCAAGTGGTTTTGGATTAAGAACTGGAGATCGTGGCCACACAGCTAATGGTCTGGGAGCTGTGAAATGCCTGCCTAGCTGAGCCCTGGGCTTCTGTTCTTTTTCTCCTGAACTAGGCCTCTGACTATATTTTTATATTAGGTCTTTAATATTTGTAATAAAATATAGGTACCCTTGACTAGGCCAAGGGGGGAAAGGCAGGACTGTGTGTGTTGGTGGGTGTTTCAAAGGGATTTGAGATTTAACTGTGATATTTAGCTATTACTCAAAACCCTGTATAACTTTTGAATAAATAATTCCTTTCTTTTTCACCAAACTCTGGCATTGAGAGCCATAATTTCTAAGGGTGACAGGCAAAGAACCTAGAACAGAGGGACCCTGTGGAAGGTGAGCCATTGCTTCACTAATAGTCTCTGAGCCCCACCAATGCAAACAGGTCCACATTTGATGACAGCTGTCCACTGGGTACACTGACCCTGGAGTTTCCCACGTGGTGCAGGCCAAGGTCAGCCCGCATCTGTGTTTTGCCCAGGGGCACCCTGCCTGAGCTGTAGAGCAATCTGAGATGGCTGCTACTTGTGCTGGGCTTGCAGATTCCCAGGCTCCGCTAGAGCCGTGCCTGGGGCCATTTAGCAAGTGGTACAGGGCTGAGGGTTCAATGAGGGCAGCTGTTACTTGTTTGAAAGGATTTAGTAAGTCCTGAAGCTTGTACTAAAACAAGCCCAGCCATTCATATGGAAAAGCCACTGTTAAAAGCTGTACAGTGGGTGGGATGGAGGCTCAGGGGATGTTCGGGCCAGGCAAACAGCATTAGCCAGGTTCACAGAGTCTCAGATATGGCAGGAGACTCAGATATGGCACTTACCTGATGGCTCTGTGGCTCTGCCCACCTTTCTATCTGGGAGAAATCTGTACCCCAGCTCCCACCTTAATGCCAGGCACTTCTGATTCTCCTGGTGTGCCACTGGTGCCTTTCAAGCTGCTACCCTGGTGCTGGAGTTCAGAGGGAGTGAGTCTGAGTAAGTTCATGTGTGGTTCTTTAAGGGGAACTGCTTGGGACTTCAGCTGTTTCTTCCACTGACTCAATCCCTGCTGGTTTTTGCAGCCAGAAGTTGTGGGGACTTATCACCTTGGCACTGGAACCCTGGGCTGGGGGACCTGGTGTGGGGCTGTGACTCCTCACTCCCACCATATCTCTCCCGAATTTTTATCCACCACATGTGATGTGGGATCAGCCCATTCCATGACCACCCCCTCCCCACCCCACCCCACTCCCACCAGTCTGGATGGGTGTGATTTCTTTAGTTTCGTAGTTGTCAGACTTCCATTCAACTTCATTTCTGATGGTTCTGAGTGATGGTTGTTCTATAATTTATTTGTAATTTTGATATGGTTGTGTGAGGAGGTGAGCCATGTTTACATATGCTGCCATCTTGATCACAAGTCTTTGTATCAGGATTTAATTTGAATCTATAGGGCAATCTGGAACATTTGGCATTTTTGTTATTGAGTCTTACTATCCATGAACATGGTGTATTTCTCAATTTATTTCGATCTTTAATATTTGTAATAAAATATAAATTTTATACATTTTCTAGGTTAATTCATAAAATCTTAACAAATTTTTGTTGCTTTTGGAAATGGTGTTATTTAAAGTTTGTTTTTTAACTGTTGCTGCTATATAAAAATGTTACTGACTTTAGTATATTGATCTAATAATCTGGTTACCTTGCTAAACTCTCAATCCTTCCTAATGCATTTTAAAAAGTTTTTCTGTGTAGAAAATCATATCAGTTATGAAGAATGCTAATTTTGCATCTTTCTTATAAATTCATTATACTTAGTTTCCTTTTCTTGTGCTAATTGAGATCCTTAATACAATGTCGAATATAAGTGAGTTTAGTTGGCACCCTCTTCTTGATTTTAATAGACTGCTTCTAACATTTCCATAATAGAAATAATGCTTTCTTTGGGTCACTGTGTAGATTTTTAAAAAATCAGATTAATGAATTTTGGTATTCTGATGTTAGACCATTTTGCACCCATACATTAAATTTTCCATTGTTTTATTTAGAAATTTTGCATTTATTTTCATGAGTTATATTTGCCTATGATTTTCTTTCCTTGTTTTTTTCTAGTCTGTTTTTGGTATCAGTGTCATAATGGTCTAATAGAATGGGTTGGGGAAGTAGTCCTTTTTTTTGCATTTTCTGAGAAAATTTATTTAAGATTAAAATATTCAGTTCCTTGGAGGTTGTTCATATTTGTTCTAAACTGTCTAGATTTAGAGTGGGAGGATTTCAAACTATTGCTTCAGTTTCTTTTTCTTTAATAGCTAAAGGACAATGTAATTTTTTTCTGTTATTTTAAGTACAGTCCATTTTCCTAAAAATGTGTCCATTTTGTGTGTTTTAAGTTTATTGGCACAAAATTATTTATAAAATTTCCTAATTTTCTTTAAAATGTCCTCAGTATCTGCACATTTGTCCCATTTATCCCTCCCTACCACTGTTTATTCGTTTTATTTTTTGTCGATCAGTTTTGCCTGGTACTTGCCTATTTTATGGCAAACTTTTGATGTTATTGATTCTTTTAGTTACAGTATTTTTATTTCATGAGTTTCTGCTTGTCACTTTTCCTCCTCTTTCTTTGAGTTAGTTTTATTGTTCCTTTAAAAGCATCCTAACTGGATACCTGAATTACAGGCCAGTCTTACATAGTAGATGAATATAAGCACCATTTTTACTGCATCTCACAGTTTTACTATGAAGTATTTTCATTATTATTCAATTCTAAGAATTTAAAATTTCCATTACGATTTCTCTTTAAACCCAAGAAGTTATTTACAGTGTGTTTTTAAATGTCTCACTGTATGGGCATTCTGTTACTAATTTCTACCTTGTAGTGTCAGAGAACATGCTTCATATGATGTGGGATAAGGGAAAAATCCCCCCCCCCCTTTGCCTCGTGGTTCTTATGGCTGGTCAAATAATTAAAATGACATAAGGCAAATTAATAGGAGAAAATAAAATTTAATATATGTGCATGGGGAATTCACATAAACATGAAGAATTCCAAAGACAGTAAGGCAAAATGAGGTATATATGTCATTCTGGGTTAAAGAGAAGGAACTAGAGGTCTGGAGCTTCAAAGGAAAGTAAGGCAATTCAAGGGAGGTGAAAGAGTTAATATTAAACAAATATTTGCTGGGCCATCTCGAGACAATGGGTCACAGGAGGGACTTTGATCAAATAGGTCTTGCTACCCTGTCTGCTATTCCTGGTTCATATTATATTATGGTTTTTCTGGGACAGAATTTGCATCTTAAATTCCTTCAGGCAATTTTGGGGAAGGTCAAAGATTCTTCCTGACCTTTTGTTTTTTTTTTAAAAAAATAATCTTTATGTCAGAGAAATACATTTTGGGGTGGCAAATTTTGCTTCCCTATATTTCTGCCTTTAAAACTCCTGAAGAAGTTTCACAGTCCAGAAGTTCAGTTAGTATATTTTTCATCTCATTGAACCAGTGTCTTAGAATAGATGCTCAGTCAACATTTTTTGGATGAAAGAAAAACTTCTCAGTAGCCTCCATGGAGCATATTAAAGGATATTTTTCCTTCCATTTGCCATTAAATATATATTTTTAGTGTTTGTTGGGTTCTAGATGTGTTTCCCCTCCCAGGATCTATTTCCCTTTCTTATAAAAACAGCACTTCTGTTTCCTTTGGAGAATTTTTTCTTTGGACAGTCAGGCCAAGGGAAGGAAGGGCACATAATGCAAAGTAAGACAAGCAGCGTTTCTCACTTTAGGATTAGTCTCTTGAACGAAGGAGGCAAACAAGTTAGGACTGCATAATCATGTCCATGTCCCCCTGACTATTCCATTCCGTAGGCCCCACTCCCCAGGCCACGAGAAATTTCCTGGTTCTTGTCATTTGTACAATGTGGTTGTTCGGCTTTGCCTTTGATTTAATGGGAGCAGAGTTTGCTACTCCAAAATATACCATTTTTGCCATGCATAATACGCACTTTTTAACCCAAATTTTTGAGGGAAAAATAAGGATGCGCATTATACGTGGGTAGTGCTAATTCCATGTCTATATAAATGAATTAAATTCTTTTATTTATGCTTATGTATTAAAAGTGTAACTCCAGAAAGCACTAACGATATCTGTTTGCAAAATAATACCCTGGAATACCATAATCAGTTTTGTTTCTAAATATAAATAAATAAAAAATTGAATTAAAATATTAAAATGAAAGATTTTTTTTCCTTGAAAGTTTGGGTCCAAAGTGTGGGTGTGCATGATACATGGCAAAATATATTACATCTTTGGGAATATCAATAGTTTTATGCTGGTTCATTTTAAGGCCATTTACATTTGTAAGGGTGCTTCCCTCACTGTGCCAGGGAGAGGAGGATATCTAAATCTCTAGAACCGTTATCAGTGGAGAAGGCATGGACTGAAATCTCACCCTTGTATCCTGGGCTTTTCCTGGTAACCCCCCACAACTGACTCCCTACCACCAACACCTTCTTTTGTCTCTAGTTGAAGGTGGCGTTTGAGGTGAAGGCTTCCGCCATTTCGGCGTTGCCTTGTTTTCCTGAGTCTCTCTCATGTATATGGGAGGTATAAATGTTATTAAACTTTCATTTGTTTTTCTCCTGCTAATCTGTCTCATGTCAATTTAATTACTAGGCCAGCTGGAAGAACCTATGAAGGTGGAGGAAAATTTTTTCTCTCTGATATATGTCACTTCGTTCTTATCAATTCCTTTTTTGGCCTTAAGTTGGCTAGAGTTGATCTCTGCTGTATGTATCCAAAATCTTGACATAAACTTAGATTAATACTACCGGTTGTGTTATAGTTGATATGATAAGAACAAATGATATACTCATATCTTAAACATTTTGTTAGATCACCATACATATTAACACTTATTTGCCAATCTTTTGATTTAGGGGGAAGGCCATTTGTTTTTTGTAGTTTTTTTTTTCCTTTTGGAACACTCACATCCATAATGCGTATCCTGTGGTTTACAATTCAATTTCTTTATTGACATTTGTGAAACAATTTGAGGACAGAATTCTTCTAGATTTTTATAAAATTTCTCTGATCATTTATAATTATTTTATTAGATATAATCCAACAGAAATTTTTTTGGGGGTCTTTATTGAGTCTCTCTAAAGTTTCCACTTAAGTTTTATATAAACAGAATATTTATTTTCTCATTAACATTTGATAAATTTGCCAAATGTTTAATGAAATTGTGCAAATATAATAACAAATGACTGGCAAACAGATTTGGAACAAAGACGTGGACTCTTGGTGGGGAAAATGCAATGGGCATCTGAAAGACATCCTGCCAGCTGGGAATGTTGAACTGCTCTCGGTATCTATTAGGGAATAAAGGACTTTAATCAATCTATGGATAAAAGGGTCCATTAAAGAGCACTTTTACTGAACTCACATTTAACTTTAGAACTACTCAAGAAATTGCCATTTTTTGTTTTTTACTGCATAATGCCTCTTCTTGATTCTTCCAATTAGAAGATAATGGTGGAGGTGTTAGCTCACACTATCGAGGCAATGGTGTTGCCATACATAAGTGAATCAGATCAGCATCTTGTACACCTTAAATTTATACAATGTCATATGTCAATTATATGGCAATAAAGCTAGGTTTAAAAGAAGGACATAATAGATTATTTTGGAATGAGATAATATTTCTTTTGGAAGCATTAAAGTCTATCATATTGAACTACTGGTTAAAGGAATATAATTTTGGTTCAACAAACATGTAGTTGGCATTTCTAGTATAACTGGCTTTGTTGCTAAATGCAGGGGATATGCAGATGAATTAGAAGTGGTTTGGGTCTACATGAAACTCACAATATAGAACGGGAAGTGGTTACTTAAGCACCCAAGCAAAATGTGACATTAGAAGACCAGATATAGCCTGTGGCTTTGAGTTGCCCACATGTTTGTTCTTTAGAAACAGGACGAGCTAGCTAGATCATAGGTCAAGACAGTTGGTGACTCAGCACCAGAGTGGTGGCAACAGCTAGTGGGCATTCCAAAAGGGAAAGATCTGGGATGCCTTTTGCAGAAGGTCTCAGGACGCTGCCCCTGAAAGGCATTCGTTTATTCATTCATGGTTTATCTAAGCTTTACTGTATACTACTTGTGCCAAACAGTGTTACATCAGGGTTACTTGGGTGAATGAGATAAGTTTTTCGTCTTCTGAGAACAGTTGGGAATGTGTGGATGTGTGGGGCAGACAGTAAATGCATGAACGTATAATCGAGCAGACATGCATGCTCCTAAAAAAGAAAACCAGGATAATGAGCGGGACTAATGTTTGGGGAAGGTTGCACTGTGGAGATGAACTCTCAGCTATATGGAGAGAGGGAGTTGCTCATGTGAAGATCTGGGGGAAAGTGCTTCAGGAAGAGGGATCAGCTATTGCAAATGTCCCCAAACAGGACTAATCTTAGCATGTCTGGCGGGGGGCACAGAAAGGTGGTGGTGGCTGTAGGAGGTGGCTGGTTTCCATTCCTACAGGACTAATAGAGAGAATCAGCAAGTTTCTCCTGCTGTGTATACCTGGAGGGCAACCTCGGCCTTTTCCAAGTTCCTTTGGGAGCCCTGATTTCTGAATAGTCACATTACTCTGTGAAGCTGAACTTACAACATTAGAATTCGTTTTATCAGGCCTCCGAGAGGCTTCTTCAGGTGGGCATGTTCCTTTGCTTCCCCCATTCCTCAGGCTGTGCTTTGATGCAAGCCAATTTTCAGAATAAAATAGAGGAAACTGTAAACTCAAATAAGAAACTTGGACTCTATCATTTTATTTTTCCATTTTTATATCTTTCCTTTCTGCCCAGGCTCTGTCCTGACAAGTCAAGGTTTTTTGACAAATCAGCTGAGAAGTACACTTAAACGGATGAGTATGATTGTGGGGATGCAGCCTGCTAGGATTACTCTATTAGAGAACTTGTTTAGACAAAACCTATTTTCTTACTCTTACAATGGATGAAACTATAGGAAAATCACTCATGTTTGAAAGCGAAGCATAGTAAAATGCTATATTGTACCACTGGCTTTATCAAGGGGAAAATAAACAAACAAACCATAAGTGTATGTATTGTCGAAAATAATAGGTGAGAGGTTTATTTAAAAAGGAGAAAAATCTTAAAATCAGACTGGCAGCTTGATTCCAAAGATCGATAATAAATGTGAAATAAAAGCTTTATGAAAGAATAATATGCCATGATTTTTGAATCTTGACTTTGTGTATGATTGGGTCAATATATCAACAAACATAATTTGGGGAAAAAATAGCACATTGATATCTCAAGGGTAGAAGTGAGACTAACATATGTTTTTAATTCACATGTTAATCTCTAACTGCAAGACTTGATCTAGGTGTTAGTGTTCTTGATGGTTAAAAACAAGGCAAATCAAAAATTAGTCATCAGAAGTTATCCTAGCAAATATGGAACCATTGACAGTGGATTGAGTTCCTAACTTAGAAAGATTTAATAAAAGCTATATTCAGGGTGCCCATGTGTTCCAGAGGGCCCTAGATAGTCCCACTTCACACCTGATGTCCAAACATAATTATAAACAGTAGTTTCACTTTCAAAAGTGTTTTCCTAGTTAGAGTAGATTCTAAAAGTAACATTTCTCCCCATGCTGAAATTTGTCTAGCAACTGTGCTTTTCACTATAATTCCAGGACCTGCTTAATCCATTCATTTAAATATTTCTAAAAGTGCAATAGCAGATATTTTTCTAGTCATGAAATTATAAAAAAGAATAAAAAACAATTATACCCCTCAGAGGCCTCAGAGTAAGGGGGGGCACCCAGAAAAACCCAGAATTACCTTCTGGAGGGCAGGCCCCTCATAGTACAGGCTTCCCCTGCTAGGTGAGTGTTCTAGGAACCCATCCGTATCAGTGTGCCAGCTGGTGTTATTGTGAGAGGCTGTGTTTGGCTTCAGTGAATTTTTTTGAAGACTCTTTCAATAGTACTTGCTCATTTCATGACGGGTGATTTACGAGTCATCTGCAGACAGTGCACTGAGTATTCAGCAGTTGACTAAAACCAGCATGACCCCCTTGCCCCACCCTCCCTATTCACCTGATCTTGTCCCCCCCCACCCCCCACCGAGTGACTTTTTTTGTTTCCCTGGATGAAAAAAGTCCTCAAAGGAAAATGGTTTGTTGATGTGGAAGAAGCGAAACAAAAAACTGGCAGAAGCACCAAAAGGCATCGGAATCGATGAATCCAAAAACTGTTTTGAGCAGTGGAAAAAAGTCTCAATAGGTGTATTGCAGCAAATGGAGAGTACTTTGAAGGTGACTGAAGTTTAACATGTAAGAATAAATACACATTTTTTTATAAATAAATTCCGTTCTTTTGGGGTCCCTCCTTGTATACAAGGATCAATGTAGGCTTGATATAAATAGCCTTTTCTCAGTTCCGTGCAATGAGAATTAGTGAGAACACACCATGTGTTAAACGCTGATGAGGTCCCAAAGGAAAGACAGATGAGCAAAACAAGGTCTCTACCTGTAGAAGGAGTCATGCTGTTGAATCTGCTTGTTTCCACCTTTCATCTGATGATTAAAGGACTCTAGCGGTTCAGTGGCTTCTCATTTCATTAGAATAAAATCTGAGCACCTAACCCCAGTCTCAAAGCCCTGATGTGGCCCCTGCCGGTGTCCGTGACCTTGTTTCACACTCCTTCCTCTGGTTCACGGAGTACCGACACACTGGCCCTTCTGTCCCTGCACGCTTCCGCCTGGCCGCTGCCTCAGGGTCTTTGCACTTACCATTTGCTCTATGAATAAACCTCTTCCCCCATCATCCTGTGGTTGGCTCCTTTGCATTGTTTGTGTCTGGCTCAAACGTGACCTCTCTCAAGAGGCTTTCCCCGACTACATTGTCTTCCACCCTCTGCCCCATTTTACCTTGGTTTATTTCCTTCATAACCTTGGTCATGCTCTGAAAGTAATTTTGAAGTGCGTGCTGCTTTTTGGGGGACTATCTTTCTCATGACAAAAATGTAAGCAGACTCTTGTGTCTTGGCTGCCGCCAAATCCTTGTACCTAGAGCAGTGTCTAGTACGTAGTAGGCACTCATAAATAATTTTGAATGAATAAGCAAGTAAACTTTACAACTCTTTCTTTGGGTTTATGCTAATTTCTCACAATTGGGCAAACATTCTTAAAAACCTTTCTCCAGCTTTCTGCCTTTGTCTTTTCACATGATTCATTTTTGCACTAGTTGTCCTTGAGCCTCTGCTTCTCAGTCTATTCTCTGGATAAAAGAGTCACTTTATGTAGCCTGTGCCAATACACACCGATGTTGACTTACGAAACTCACACAGGTATAGAGCTGCCCTGGTTGTTGCCTCTGTGCCTCCCTGCTCTAATAAAATACAAGCTTGAGGAGAGTTTTAGTTATTTCTCTTGGCTCCTTTCATATCTGGGGGATGAATGCCAATCCATTTCAGTCCGGAGGGACCAGTGGGAAATCCATGGCCCGAGGCCGGCAGTGATGGGGCTGTGCTTTGGATTAGATGATGCGACTCCTAGTCCAATGTAAACAGGATATAAACTTTGAATATTTATTCCCGTAATGGTGACAGTTTGTCTGTTCCCTCTGGATGCAAGGCGGTTGGTGCAGTTGAGAGATGCCTCATTTATCCTCAGTTCAAAATCAGCCAGTCAGTGAGGGGATCAAGCTTGCGATATTGGCTGCGTTAACGCTCATACTTCAGCCAAGGACCATGGCCGCCAGGACAACTTGCTTGAACTATGCATAGACTTTGCTATGTATTTCTTTAGATGGGATAATCTTATATTTCCTATAAAATCTACAGTTCAGCTCGTCAATGAAATGCTGAGGAACTGACTAGGGATAGAAAGAAGCGCAATGATTCAAACGTGCCAAACACAGGTAGTGTTTGGAGTGACAGTGATTTGCTTTCTCATATGTTCTCTCAGCGACGCTGTGAGATAGGAAAAGCAGGATCAAGCCCTTTCCAAGCGGCGCTTAAGGAGCTGAAGGCCACGGGGCCAAAAAATGCCAGAGCAAGAGCTCATCTCACGTTTTCTGAGATGAGTCCGTTGTGCTCCCATTCCATCATCCTTTCTCCCTCTTTTCCACCCTGTATTATATGTGACTTATGTATATCACTTTATTTTAAACTAATCTTTTTTTCTGCAAATGAAGACGGTATTGCAAACTTTACTTTGTGTCACATTTTATGCATAATTTATATAGAGCCTACTGGCAGCCAATCACAGTTGAAATAAATGCAAAGAGTGCCAGTTGTATCTTCAGAGTAGCAAATATCAACATGGGATTAATGTGCAAGACACTTTATTGGGTACAATGCCTATGAAGAGTAAAGAAAGGAGGAGGAAGAGTGGGCAGGGAGAGCAGGAGTAGGCAGGTCTGATACCTGTGAAGGGGAGAAAGTGGGAAGGACTGGGTAGGGAGAGCCTGACCACAGCACAATTCTGGGAAATATTTGGCCAGGTCAGTGTGGGGTCCTTTAATCTTTCAGAGCAGAGGTTAGCCTACGATGGCCCATGGGACAAATCCAGTCTGCCACCCGGTATTGTAAATAAAATTTAATTGAAATACAGTCACACACATTGATTTACACATTGTCCATGATTGCTTTTGTGATAAAATGGCAGAGTTGAGTAGTTGTAACAGTGAACATATAGGGAACAATTTTAAATATTTATTATTTGACTCTTTACAAAAAGAACATCCACTGACCCTTGTTTCAGAGTAGTCCCAAGTTAGGCAGGAATGACCCATTCTGGTACCCTCAGCATGTGTGCTTACTGGCTGAGAGTGTCCTAGGAAAATGTGGTCTTGCTGCGGATGCTGCAGAGGGCGGGCTCCGAGCGCGGCGACTGGAGGTTTCAGTGAGCTGTGTCCCTCTTAGCATTGTTCTTTTAAAGGAAGATTTGTGTGCAGCACCTTTGTGGCGACCACACCAGGACATCTCAAGTAGCTATTGATGAAAAATTTTGATTGGAAATAGGATCTCCAAAGCATTGTATTTGAGATGGAAATAGATTGCATGGATGCAAATCCTAACATATTTACTATCTGGATTTTTTCCAAAAAAAGTTACCATCCCCGCTCTAGATAAAAAGTGTGATTTATCTCACAATGGAGGTAGGTTGTTTTTCTTATAAATGAGCAAATTAAAAGTCTGTTTAATAAGGTAATTTCTTATGAGACTGCATAGCAAGAATTGCTTTCCTGGGATTTGCTGAGAGAGGCACAGGGTGGTGTCAGAAAGAACACTGGGTGGACCTTGTCCAGCATCAGACACTTTACCTTGGTGACTTCATTGCTTCATGCCACCTCTGGGTTCTAGCACTCCCTTTTGTAAAAAATAAGGTTTCAATGAGAGGTCTGTCAATTCCTTCTACTTCTAACTGTGACAAGAGTGTAATACAGAGGAGCACTAATTGAGGAAGGGGGCCTGGGCCAGCAGCTGGGCCTTGGGTGGACTAATTTGGGAAAGACGATCCAGTGTAGACTGCAGATATTCCCTACTCAGAGTGGGGGAGCACTGTGGCAAGGGAGATATGGAACCCTCCAGTAACACAAATTGTTCCCTGGTTTATTTCAGAAGAAGGTTCTATTTGCATGATAATGGGGCCCATCAAGTGGAAACGTTCAATGGAGCAGACTGACAGCACAGCCTCACAGAACCTGGTGGTGGCTGCAGGAGGAGCCCTTGTGTTGGGACTTAGCGGAGAGGCTTCTCTTCCTGCTACGAGATCTGCTCCATCCCAGTGGATGAGAAAGTGGGGGGAACATGTGCTTATCACCTGTGTGTGTGCTGTGCATGTGTGTAAGCGTGTGTGCATGTGCATGAAGGGGAGGAGTTAAACACCAAGGCAGTTCTGGAGAACACACTATGTGAAACCCAGACACCGAAGGTTTTGTATTTGCGTAATAAGGATTTTACTTGTTTGAACTTCTAATATAGCTCTGTTGTGACAGTGTTAATAGCAAATCCTAGATTTTCCTTAGGAGGGTGGGGAGGGACTCCAGAATGGAAAACGGTTCTTCCAGTAATATTACATGCAGGGTTGCTAGACTTGGAAAATAAAAGTACAGGATGCTTAGTTATCTTTGAATTCAGATAATGCTTTAGAGTGGGTATGTCCATTGCAGTATTTGTGTTTGATTTGGCAATGCTACTTGAATGAGACCCATTTCCTGGAGGAGGTAATGACGAGGGTAGAGTTTGGTGCTACTCGAAAGAGTTGAAAAGAATGAGTGGGCCAGAGAAGAGCAGGAGCCTTGATCATTCCAATGCCTGTCTTTACTGTCCTTTTTCATTCATTTGCAAAGTAAATTTTTAAAAGTGATACAGTAAGAAATAAAGCTTTAATTCTATCCTCAGAATAATTAGACTTTATTTGAGGAACTATTAGAATTTTAATTCCAACTGTAGCTACAGAGCTGACCCAGAACCACAATATCAAACACCGTGGTAATTTTTTCGAGTCACGGCAACAGTGAGATGGAAAGCTATATTACGGTTGAGCTAAGAATGTATTCAGTCATTTTATGGGAAAATAAACTGTCCTGGAAATGTAAACATCTTTTTTGGGGGACTTTTTCTGGATACCATTGAACTCACACAATGTGAAATATTTTAGTTGATTCAAAGCAACAATGAGAAATGTCACCCCTAGACCCTTCTTCAGCCAGTAAATGGAAATAGATAATACTGTCACTTGGAGGAGCTTGGGGTCCTGGAATGCTTTCCTTTACCTGTTAATGAAGGCTCCAGTGAAAACGTGGAAAAACTGTCCATCATATGCAGAATTATAAACTTTCCTTTTAAATAACTTTTTCTATTATTGTTCTTTGTAAGTTTGTGCTTATGCCAGCATAATTTTGAAAAGCCTCAAAATATCTGCAGCTGTAATTATAGGATTCCTCCTGTAATAAAATAAAATTTGATTTACAATGGCAGTAGAGAGTTGCTAGGCCTGAAGAATCATCATGAACAAATTATCAAAAATGGGCCAGTTTCACTGAGCCTCATCATTTAAGTGGCACAAAGATTTTAACTAAAAGTTACCCTTCACAAGGTTAGCAGCTCCTGGCAAAGTTCCTAAACACTATAAAAACTTTTGAGATCTTTAGCTCCTTTTCAACCCTATGTTTCTCTTCTTTTCATCCAATAACTCTTGTCCCAAGGCACTCTCTCCCTTTTCCCATCCCGTCTCTTTATTGGCGTGCAATGATCCTCGTAATTGACCCACACTGTGCTTAGCATGCAGACTCTAATTTCTCATCATATGTTGCTTTAAAAAATCAGGTTCAGAGATCATCCTACCCTCTTTTCAACTTAAAATCTGACTAGCTTTTTAGATACTGTTCAGGACATGTCTGTCTGTTCTGTTGTGTGATTCTGCTCTCTTCCAGCCTCTGTCATGGGTTGTGCTAGCTCTCTGTTGCTACTAACGGGCTAACCTAAGCTTGGAGTACAACAACCATTTTTTTTTTGTGCTCACTGATTCTCAGGGGCAGAAATTCAGACAGGAAACAATTATCATATACAACAAGAAGAATGCTGCCTGTAACATACACCCATTGACAGTGGTTTAAACAAAGAGGGACTGACTTGTTTTAGAAATAAAAAAAAGTAAAGGTAGGTGCTTCTTAGCATTGATTTGCAGTTTATGAAATTCTTTTGGGATTTTCTTTTTTTTCTAGTTTCTTTTTCTATCCTTTTTATTGTATTTATTGGTGTGACCCTGTTTAACAAAATCGTACAGGTTTCAGGCACATAATTCTATTACATATCATCTCTACACTGTATTGTGTGTTCGCCACCCCAAGTCAAGTAACTGTCCATCACGATTTGTCCCCTCATACCCTCCTCCACCTCCCCCACCCCTTCCCCTTGGCCATCACCACACTGTTGTTTGTGTCCATGAGTTTTTTTTCTTTTTTGCTAATTTCTTCCACCCTCCTTCCCAGCACCCTCCCTGACCACCTGCCTCACCCCCACCACCTTGTAGACAGCTGTCAGTCTGTTCTCTGTAGGTCTGTCTCTGTTTTGCTTGTTAGTTCTTTTTATTCATTCGAGTTTACACATGAATGAATCATATGGTACTCGTCTTTCTCTGACTGGCTTATTTTCTTTTGGCCCTTTCTTTATGCTTCTTGCCTTATGACCACAAAATGGCTTCTGCCACGCCAGGTATTGTGCCTACATTCCAACTGTCTATCTATTGCCATCTTCTTGGTTTATCTCAGGTTTACTTGCATTAAAGCACTATTGTTTAGTAATGAAAGTCACTGATGCTCTGCTTCCTGATTTGCATGAACTGTCCCTCTGACATTCCTAATGATGGCCTTCCAGCTTTGCCACTTTCAGGGTGGAGAATTCATCACTTTTAAAGAGACCTCTAACAATTTTGGCCCACTGTAATTATTAGATAATTCCTTCTTGTACTGAATCAAACTTTGCTTCTTTGTAACTTCCATACATTGGTCTCTGTTTTGTCCTCTAAGATAATCTAAACTCGTCTTATTTATTTGGTTCCTTTAAATATTTGAGGACCATTTTAAAATTCCTCCTTAGTCTTGTCTTCTGCCAAATAAATGGCCTTGGTTCCTACAACTAACTTATTTTTCAAAAAACATGATTTCTGTACCTGTGATTGTGCGGGACATTCTTCTACAGACATAATTCTAGCTTGCAGGGCTGTCTCTCCCCTGTTTCTGCTTCCCAAGGTCAAGGATTATGCTTCTTATTTACCACTGTCTTCATGACAGAATCATGGGCATATTGTAGGCGCTCAGTAAGTACACATTGAATTTAATGAGATTTGCAAGTGTGATACCTGGAAATAATGTATAGTGGCTGTTGATGGACAATTTCAGTATCCTTTCTTAAGCTTTCTTGTGTTTCCCAGATTGTTTACAATGGGAATATATTGCTTTTATACATACTCTGAAAAGAAAGACAGCAACACAACTTTACTTTTAAACCTGTTCAACAAGACTGGATATACTTTAAATATTATCGACTAATGCAGATCCTTGTGAAATTATTACATTTTATACATCTGCTATAATACTTTCGTTGTCGCCTAATGTTGCAGTTACCTTTTTCAAGATAACCTATTCAAAACTTTTGTTTTGTGTCTCTTGAGCAGACCACCCTGACATGTCATTTGTGGCTTGCTCTGCTGCTCTCTGGAACTGAGCTTACAGTCGCTATACCCATTGGTGTTTTCCAGGTGAGGGGCAGAGGGAGTGAGGAGGAGGCCATCACCCTTGTTGGCCCAGTGATCCTCCTCCCATGTTTGACTGGTGAAGTCAAATTTTAAATTTATGTGCAGATTTCAAATTTCTGTGAAAATGGAACATAATGGTTTCTGTTTATCGTTTTAGCTTGAGGCAACTTTTTTGAATCCTTGTTTCATAATTAAACACATTAGCTACCTCTTAAAGTTTCATGATTTTCCGTATTTCAATATAGACCATTTTCATATATGATATTCCTTTATAGTATTCCTTTACCTACTTACCAGAACCAAGAGTGTGGTACATAAAATGTGGAAAGGAAATTTTAAGTGACCTAAAATATTTCTGCAAGGTGATGGTGGATTGAAAGTAATATTAATGATGCAAGCTTTAACAAATATTACGGTAACAACTCCACTCCTTATATGACCTGTTTGGCAGCCATGTTAGGAAGTAAAACATAATAGTTTGATTAGATCTGGCCTTCAGTCACAATGGTTTCATGAAAAATTCTTGCTCATGGAGACTTTCATTCACTTCCAGGAAGGTGAAGTAGTTGTGATTTCCCTCTTTTTCCTATTAAGTATAATGAAGAATCCTGGACATTATATATAAAATAAAGATAAGACAGAATGTTTGAAGAACGAAGGCAGACTGATTAGGGACCTTGGGACCTAAAGAAGGACACAGTGACGAGTTCCCTAGGTTTTGCTTGGACCTCATATGTCCCCGACTGGGAGCTGGAGAAGCTGGCAACCTGGGATTGCCAATGGGTACAGATAAAATAAAAGCCCTAACATAAGCCTGTACTTTCCAGCCAAAGGATCAGGAAAGGGGAAGCCTAGCAAGACAGAAAACTTTTAGACAATAACTGTTCGACTTTAGTCAAACAGCACAGAAAAAACTGTGGCCCCACTTTTACCCATGCAAGCAAAGGCTAAGTGGAGAGCCTACCTTCATGAGATGTAACAAGGTACAAAAGGGCTCTGCCAGGTGGTGTCAGAAGGCTAATCAGGGAGCTGAGACTTCCACTTACCTGTGAGTACTGAGGTGCCACTTGTTCTCCTCATTGGTGTGGTGTCAAAGGAGGCCCAGTGGGGCATCAGCGGTTTCACCACTACTTACTGGTAATGAGGCCACCTACTTCCTTCCCCACAGTGCGAGTGGAGTCACATGGAAAGCAGTAAGGAGTCACTCTTATTTCTTCTAGCCAAGGAGATATCAATGTAACCTAGTAGGGAGCCGGACCTCACATCTCCAATCAGTAGAAACAAGGACCATACCCTCTCCTCATGGTCAAGACAGGTCTAGTGGCAAACCTGGACTTCTGTCGTTACCTGGCAGTAATGAGGCAGCACATTTCATCCTGTTCTCTGGTGGAGCAGGGCCAGAGAAAGTCAGAAAAACAGAAGGAATAGCTAAGATCTAAAATCTTGTGACATAACCTACAAAGGTTCAGGTTTCAGTCCAAAATCACTCATTATACCAAGAACTAGGAAAATCTCAAACTGACGGAAGAAAGACAATCAATGCCAAAACCAAGATGACAGGGAAGGTTTAATTATCTGACAAGGATTTTAAAGCAGCATCATAAAAATGCTCCAGCCAGCAATTATGAATACACTTGACACATATAAAAAATGAAGTCTCAGAAAAGAAAAAGAAAGCCTCAGTGAGAAATAGAAAATACAAAGAAGGACCAAATGAAACTTTTAGAGCTGAAAAATACCATAACTGAAATAAACAAAAACTCTGTGATGGGATCAAAGCAAAATAAAGAAGACAGAGGAAAGAATTAGGGAACTTTAAGATAGAATGATATAACTAATTACTCAGTCTGAATAATAGAGAAACAGAATTAAAAAGCCAAACAGTCTCAAAGACCCATGGAACTATAACAAAATATCTAACGTTCATATCATCAGAGTTAGGGAAAAAGACAAGAAAGAGGGCAGGCTGAAACAGTATTCAAAGGAATGACTGAAAACTTCTTAAATTTGACAAAAGACATGCACGTATAGATTCAAGAAGCTGTATAAAACCTAAACAGGAAAAACCCTAAAAAAATCCACACCAAGACAAATCACAGTCAAACTTCTGAACACTAAAGACAAATATATTGGAAACAATGAGAAAATGACACTTTTTCTATAGGGGAAAAACAATTTGAATGACAGATAATCTCATCAGAAACCATTCCAAACATTCTGTCTGTAATGTTGTTACCAAACATTCTGAGAGGAACTAACACCTCTCCTCAAACTATTTCATAAAATTCAAGAGGACGGAAGGCTCCCAAACTCATTTTATGAGGCCAGCCTTATCCTAATTCCAACACTAGATAAAGATACTACAAAGAAAGAAATTATAGGCCCATATCCCTGATGAAAATAGGTGCTAAAATCCTCAACAAAATATTAGCAAACTGAGAATAACAATGCATCAAAAAGATCATACACCATGATCAAGTGGGATTTATTCTGGGAATGCAAGTTTTGTACAACATTGGTAAATCAATAAATGTGATTCACCACATAAACAAAATGAAAGATAAAAACCACATGATTATATTAAAGATGCATAAAAAACATTTGATAAAACCCAGCACCCATTTGTGATAAAAACTCTCAGCAAAGTGGGAATAGAGGGTACATGCCTAAATATAATAAAAGCCATCTATGACAAATCCAATGCTAGCATTTTATTCAATGAGCAAATCTATAAGAGTTCCCCATAAGATCAGGAACAAGACAGGGATGTCTGCTTTCACCTCTCTTATTCAACACAGTACTGGAAGTCCTGGCCACAACAATTGACAAGAAGAAGGAATAAAAGGCACCCAAATTGGAAAGGAAGAAGTAAAACTGCATTTATTTGCAGATGATGTGATACTGTACATAGAGAACCCCAAAGATTCCACCAAGAAACTACTAGAACTGATAAATGAATTCAGCAAAGTAGCTGGATATAAAATTAATATCCAGAAATCATTTGCATTTTTATATGTCAATAATGAATAAAGAGAAAGGGAAATTAAGAAAACAATCCCATTACCAATTGCTTCAAAAAGGATAAAATACCTAGGAATAAACCTAAGCAAGGATGTAAAAGATCTGTACTCAGAATAGGATAAGACACTGAAGAAAGAAATTGAAGAAGATACAAATAAGCAGAAGCACATACCATGTTCATGAATAGGAAGAGTTAACATCATTAAAATGTCCATACTACCCAAAGCAATCTATAGATCAACACAATTCCTATCAAGATTCCAATGACATATTTCACAGAAATAGAACAAATATTTCAATAATTTATATGGAACCACAAAAGACCCCGCATAGCAACAGTGATCCTGAGAAAGAACAACAGAGTTGGAGGAATCACCCTACCTAATATCAAACTATACTACAAGGCCATAGTAATCAGTACAGCCTGGTACTAGCATAAAAACAGATACGTAGATCAATGGAACAGAATAGAGAGCCCAGAGATAAACCTACACCTTTATAGCCAATTAATATTCAACAGAGGAAGCAAGCACATGTAAAGGCTAAAGATAGTTTATTCAATAAATAATGTTGGGAGTACAGGTACGTGTGGAAAAATAAAACTAGACCAAATTCTTATACCATGTTCAAGAATACATTCAATTGGATTAAAGACTTAAATGCTAGATCTGAAGCCACAAAAATCCTAGAAGAAACCATAGGCAGCAAAATCTAGGACACTGCTCATAGCAATTTTTTACTGGATATATCTCCCAAGGCAAGGGAAACAAAAGGAAAAACAAACAAATGGGACTACATCAAACTAAAAAGTTTTTGCATAACAGAGGAAATCATTAACAAAATAAAAAGACAACCCACAGAATGGGAGAACATATTCCCCAATACATCTGATAAGGGGTTAATATCCAAAATTTATAAAGGACTTACAAAACTCAACACCAAAAAACCCCCAATAACACCCAAACAAACAACTCAATTAAAAATGGGCAAAGGAGCTGAATAGACACTTCTCTAAAGAGAACAGACAGATGGCCAATAGACATAGGAAAAGATGTTCAACATCACTAATCAGCAGAGAAATGCAAATTATAACCACAATGAGATAGCATCTCAGTGCCTGTCGAAATGGCTGTCATCAATAAATTGACAAACAACAAGTGCTGGCAAGGATGTGGAGAAAGGGGAGCCCAGACTGTAGGGAATGCAGACCGGTCCAGCCGCTGTGGAAAGCAGTATGGAGATATCCCCCCAAATTAATAATGGATCTGTCTTTTGATCCAGTGATCCCACTTCTGGGAATATATTAGAAGGAACACAAAACACTAATTTGAAAGAACATAAGCACCCCTATGTTCATTGCAGCATTATTTTCAATTGCCAAGATATGAAGCAGCCCAAGTGTCCATCAATAGATGAGTGGCTAAAACAACTATGGGACATTTACACAATGAGATACTACTTGGCTGTAACAAAGAAGAAAATTTCACCCTTTGCAACAGTGTGGATGGACCTGGAGAACATTATGTGAAGTAAAGTAACCAGTCAGAGAAAGAGAAATACCATGTGATTTCACTCCTATGTGGAATCTAATAAACAAACTGAACTAATGAGCAAAACAGAGAGTGGCTCATAGATGGAGAACAGATGACAGCTAGTGTCGGGGAGGGGGTGGTTTTGGGATGGAGGAATTGAGCACAAAGGAAAAAGGACTCATGACATGGACAACAGTGGGGTAATTGCTGGGAGGAGGGGGGTATAAGGAGACTAAATGGTAATGGAAAAACAACACAGTAAAGATTAAATTTTTAACAAGTTAAAAAAGAGAAAGCTATACATCTAACCTTTTCATTTGTCCACAAGGATAAAATGTACCATCTTGTAAAATGCTTATTTGAAATATAGATACACTAAGGCTGGGGTTATTTCCAATCTTCTGCCCTTATAATTCTCCCTAAGAAAAGGAAATGAAATTTATTTGGCCCAATTTCTCCTTAGGGTACCCTGGCTTCCAGCGAATACAAACTACCCCATTAGTAACTCATCCTAGAATTTGACTCTTTTAAATTGCATGATCTCTGCCTGCTTTTCTTCTCTTGACTTGTCTATCTTTTCACATATTTTCTTAAAGGTGGTTAGCATCAGTTCTGCAGCTAATGTACAAACCCTTTCACTACTTTCTCATCCTTCCTTTGGACCTAGAAATTTGACCTCAGTCAAGGGAACCCAGTGTCCTCCTAGTGTCTTCTCACTTCTTCTTTATGGTCAAATTTAGCTCATGTTTTTATCATTTTTTTTAACCAGGTTATTGTCAACAGTTTTCATATTCAACCACTTCTAATCCATTTCCTAGACTTCAGAGTCCTTCACTGACTCCCTGTCATCTTTAGCATAAATTAAACCTCTTTAGCATGGTATGCTATTAATGACTGTCATCAATTACTCTTTCACTGTGAGTCAGACCCTGTTCTACAACTTCGTTCACATTAATACATTATTATAAGCCTATGAGGTAAGTTCTATTATTATCTCTATTTCATGGATGAAGAAGAAGAGGCAAAGAGGGGTTAAGATACTTGCCCAGAGTCACACTGCTGGTAATGGCCACACTTGAAATCAAACCCAGACGAGATCGAGCTTTGGTGCGTTCAGGCTGGTATGGCTGTAGACATAGAGTCATGGAACAGACTGACAGCTATGAGAGGGCAGAAGGGGGATGGGGACTGCTTGAAAGAAGGTGAAGGATTAGTCAAAGAACATGTATAAAAGACCCATGGACATAGACAACAGTGTGTGGATTGACTGTGGGCAAGCTGGGTGGAGGGGGGTGACGGGGGGAAAATTGGGATGACTGTAATAGCACAAACGATAAAAAGTAAATAAATTAAAAAATGAAATGAAACTCGGAAGGGGAGTTCCAGAAAGTGGGCTGTTAACTGCTGTGCATATTGCCTCTAAAAGCCCTTTTTGATCTGATTTCTGTTTGTCTAATTTTCTGGCTCTAGGACGGTTTGCCAAAGCCAACTTACCAAATAATCAAGACAAAAACTGTTGGAAAAGCATTAAGCTGGGTCTAGGATAGTTTCCTGAAAAGGCAAAGACAAGGGCAGAAGTGGTGGTAAGACATAAATCTGTAAAAATAGAGCATATAAAAGTGAAAAACCATTCCAATCACATGTGAATATTGACCATCTGAAATCTAAAACACGTGCAAAAATGACATGAATCCCAGCTGGCAAAGCCTTGGCAAAATGAAAACCTCAAATAGTGTCTTAATTTTTTTGTAAATTGGTCACTTGGCAAGTTGATTTTTGGCAATTGGTTTTCAGTACCTATCTCTTAACAAATTAATTTGTCAAGATAAATTTTTTGGTGAATTGGCGTGTTTCCTTTTTTCTGATCTTATCAACTCTGACGCAGGGCTCAGTAACACTTGTGAAACAGCACTGGTTGTTTAATGCTGGTGTCAGTTGGTTAGTGCCCACCGTACTGCCTGTTAGTATTATGGTCGTCACTCATACGTACCAGTCCATCAAACTCGACACCATGTTTCTGTGCTGAGAACATCTACCCCACTCACCTTGCTCACTTGGTGAAGCCCTTCTCCTGCCTTTCAAGGCTCAGGTCAAGTTCCTGATTCAGGGCTTCCATGGCACCCTTTGTTTTCTATAACATCACTGGACACATTGCATTATAACTGCTTATTTTTTGGTTTTCCTCCTTAGATTATGAGATCAAGTGGAGTTCTTTATTCCGTGGCCATCTCTGCCTTGTGTGCCTGTCATTTAGTAGCCTTTGAGAGGTGAATGAGTCCTGAACATCAACTAATCTTCTCAGTCAATTTTCTATTCTTTGAAGATTTCATATGCTTCTTGATAAATGAAACCAAGTTTGGCATTTTCTCTAATATTTATGAACACTATAACATCTTTCTAGCCCCGTCTGGTGTGGCTCACTGGATTGAGCATCGACCTGTGAACCAAAGGGTCACCAGTTCGATTCCCCAGTCAGGACACATTGCCTGGGTTGTGGGCCAGGTCCCCAGCAGGAGGCGGGCGAGAGGCAACCATACATTGATGTTTCTCTCCCTCTCTTTCTCTCTCCCTTCCCCTTTGTCTAAAAATAAAATAAATAAAATATTTTAAAAAACCTTAAAAACAAAAAACAAACAAAAAACCCCATCTTTCTACATCAGGGAACTGATTATGAACTTTTTTCTTTTTTTTATTGCATACAATACTTAAAAAATCCTTCCCCATGTAAAAAATAAGAAATAAAAGCTTCATGAAGGCAAAGATAATTTTCCTAGAGTTTAGCACAGAGTGTAGAGCTGTGCTCCATAAATATTTATTGGGTGCATTATAATGGCGAGTATTTGCAGCAAGGCATATATGAAAAGTGCTTTATTTGAATCTTCTCATTGAATATTCTCAGTAACATAAGAGATACCTCCTCTTATTCTTTCTATAGGGATTCCACTATTCAATCCATTATATGGATGAGGAAACACCTTAGGGGGGTAAGTAGGTTACCAACATCGGATGGCCAATGAGTGGTGGAGCCAGGGTTTGAATCCAGAATACTCTGTATCAGGAGCTGACTTCTTACACCTTATCCTTCAGTACTACTTTAGGTAATTGAATGGTTAGAATAAACTTTAAATCATTTTGGGTTGTGGCCTTCTCACTACCATTTATGCACTGCCTACATGCCTATTTAACTTAAGTTCTAACTTCTTTACCTTCAGTAATAAATTTGGTATGTTCAAAGAATAACAAACAGGCCGTTGTGGTTACAGCCTTGAGAACAAAAGAGACAAAGTGGAGATGGAATTGGAGAGAAAAGTGGGGGGTGGGGGCCAAGGCACATAGGGCTTTGGAGAAGTTTGGGTTTTATGTAAGTGAAATAAAAATTCATTGGAGGATTTTTATTTAATGGAATTTGAATTTAAATATTTTCTTTGCTTTTGTAAATGATGCACTGTGGGGATGGGGTGAAGGCAGGGGAGGCTCGGGCAGTAGCTGGGGCAAGAGAGGAAAGAATTTAGACTGTGTGGCCACAGTGGCTATGATGAAAGTGGATGTATTTGGGATACATTTTGGATGTAAATGTCCTCAATAAATATTTATCGAATGAAAAGTTACATGATAAGTATAAAACACTAACTGTAGTTATTGGCATACAGTAAATGCCCAGTAAATAAATAGTGGTTACTGTCATAATTATCATTATCCCTCCGCTTATGAGAGATGAAATTACAGTATAACAGTCATGAATGATCAACTTCCTACTGTGCCTTTTCTCTTCTGTTTCTTTAGCCCTCACTACTTGCTTTACAGGAGCTGGTCTCCTAAAGTGACCTCCAAGCTGTCGGTTTCAGTGTAATTTTCTTATTTTTCATTCCCTGATGCTTTTCTGAGCCTTCGACTTCCTGCTCCTTGAAATGCCTTGACACCTGGGGTGATGTGGTCCCCTAATTCTTCTCGCACACCTCCTGGGGCTGTGCTGCAGCTTCCCCCTCCTGCCCTCTCAGGATGGAGGTTGCCCAAGGGTCTCATCTCCAGGCTCTCATTCTCATATGCCAGGGCCAGGGGACCAAATCCTTTTCTTTGACCCTATTTCATGGTTAGTTCTTCATTTCCAATTGACACATTTTTCTTCCAAAGTTATGACTGAAAAACTAGGAGAGGGAACTTCATCTGTGTCCCTCCATTTCCCACCATCTGTCTATCTATTTATCTTCAATTTTATATATATATATATATATATATATATATATATATATATATATATATGAAAATCCAGGGGGGTACACAAAACACAATTTATTAAGGATGAGATTCCTATAAAGAACTAAATTTCTACTGAGGGAATTAGGAAGAGTTTTGAATTTGGCCTGAAATTTCTAGTCCTAAAATTAATCTTGCTTGTGTTTTTTTTTTGCTAGCCATATGATATTTATTTTTATATCTTGAATAATTTATGTACCACTGACCAGAATGAGCAAATATTTCCCTTTAAGCATACACGAACACTTCTTAACTTAGCTCTCCGTTCTAATTACTACACTCAGCTTCTGTTTCTCGATGCGAAGAGGAATCCTACATAGAACTGAAGAACAGATAATGAACTCCATTAAATAGGGTTGACTGAGTAGGGCTAACTAAGAAGATTTAAGCATAAGCTTAATTTTATTTCTTGAGTTAGAAGTTTCATAAATTCTTAAACAGGCAAACATTTATCTACACACTTTTCAGGCTTTCAGGTGAGGGGTATATTCAACTGTCTCCCCTCCTTTTCTCTCATGATTCCCCTCCGCGCTCAGGAGCCCTCTGTGACCCAGAGAAAAAGACAAAGGTGTTTTCCTGCTGTTTGATTCTGGTGCACACCTGTGTTCCAACCGATGTTGTCCTTAATTTGAGTCTGAGGAAAGAAGAAAGAGAAGGGCGGGCTGGACAGGCTTCCTTGTTCTCCCGTATCCTGTCTAGCGTGGGTACCCTACCCACCCATGCTCTCCCAGAGGCACAGGAGAAAAATTCTGCTATGTTTAAAAAGTCAGAAGATTCTCAGAGTATTTTTGAGAGACTCTGAGGAGATATGAAATACTGAGCTGCGCTGGGAAGAAGCGGGGACAAGGACCGAGATTTACAGTTTGCTCCTTAGATATCTGCCTTAGGCATATTTTGCAGGATCTAGGCTGTTGGCCTTAGAAGAGAGGGTCAGGTAGGGCTTGGGTTTCCCCATCAATGAACAGGTTCCACAAAGTAGGGGCGTAAGGCGTGGCTCCCATAGCACCTGGGACGGTGCCTCACACATAATAGGCACTTAGTAATGGTTGAATAAATACATAAATGGGAAGAAATGGCTCTTTGCATGTCGATTTTCAGAAACGTCAAGGATGCCAGTGCTTACTGGTCCTGACTCGACTGGTGTTAGAGTCGTTAATCCGAAAGCGATGGGATTAGAGGGAACAAGTCTGCTCTTTCTCTTTTCATTTCGCTGCCCTTTCTGATCAGATTTTCAAAACGTCCCATTGTGAAAATTCTTAGCTTCCAAAGTTCTCCATCTTAGATTCTCCTGTGAGAACAAGCAGTTTTTCAATGTTGGCCTGTTTCTTTTTATCCCCGTTTCCCACTCCTGTCCTGCACCCACTCTGCAATATGCAGCCATGTTCGTAATTGCTGTGATCCTTTTGCTTCTGTATTTTGTAAAATATGAGTTATTATTTTGTGGGCATTAATTTGTAATTTACACTGTATTTGCTGCAGATCTTCTCCCTGTTATTATTACTTTAACTTTTTTTTCCCCTGAGCCCTAAGATCTACTGTGTAGCTGAGTGAACACTCGATCCCTGGCTTTGAATTTAACCCACGGATGCAAAGCCCTCCACGGGGTGCATCTATTGCCCTTGCTCTGTTCGTGCCTTGGTGTTGGACTCTTGGATCGCCTTTGATTTCTCAGTCCGGAACTGGTGTTGTGGTAAACATTCTGGTACGTGTCTGTGGACACATTCTGGTTGTATAATTTTGCAGGGCATATATAATCAGAAGTGGGATTAATAAAGCATATGTGCGAAATTGTGTCCTTAACAACTGACTATAGCCACTTGCTCTCCCGAGTGGCTTCCCCGTCTACTCGCCCAGCAGCAGGGGTGAGGGCTGCTCCAACCCGCCGTGTTCCTGCCAGCTCCGCATCGCCCAGGTCCTTACTTTTTGCTGGTCCAATGGACACAAAGTTATATCCTATTATTGCTTTATGTTACATTTTTTAAACTAATGTATTTGTATAATGTTCCTGTTTATATGTTGACTTTTTATGTATCATTTTCTGTATATTGACTGTTTTCTTTGCCTATTCTTTGTTGGGTTTCTGTCTTTTCCTTGTTATTAGAAGAGTCTCTTTTGTCAGTTTCAAACATTGCAAATATCTTTTCCAAATCTGTCATGTCTCGGTTAACTTTGTCCATGGCTTCTTTCACTGAACAAAAATCTTTAATTTTTATAAGACCAAATTCATTTTATGGTCTTAGGTTTTATACCTCTGGGGTAAAAAGCTTTACTAAAGTAATATTTTTATGACAATTATAAAAGAGACAGAAAAATGATTTTTGATAGTTTTATATCAAACAACAAACACCATTTCTACAGACCTGAACATGAATTTCTTCTGATGGCATTGGGCTTCTCCATTACTTGAGTAACTGAAGATTTCCTTGTCTGGAAACCCGAGTGGAGAATGAGGTTTGCTTGTGGCATATGTGCTAAAGAGCCTTTTCCCCTAAGTGGAGAAGGGCTTTTGAAAAAAGAATCTATTCCCAGCAAACTCTCACTATTTGGCTCAGGGTTGCCTGGCAAAACTTGGACCTGCTGAGGGCTGACTAATTTAAATGCCATTGTGTCCTCCACACAACTTGCATTGAGGGATTTCATTTTTCTAATCAATTCTTACTGAAAGTAGATAATGAGAGAAAGACTGTACTGTGAAACTTCCCACAGTGGTTTAAACTGATTAGATTTTTCTTGTCCTTTTTGACGAATTTTTATGGACTGAATGTTTGTGTCCAACCTCCCCCAAATTTATATGTTAAATTCCTAACCCCTTCTGTGATGGTATTAGGACACGGTGCCTGCAGGCGGTGGTCAGGTCATGAGCAGTCCGCATGAATGGGATTAATGCCCTTGTGGCAGAGATCCCAGAATGCCCTCTCTTCCTCTCTGCCATACGAGGGCACAACAAGAAGATGGCTGCCTGTAATCTAGAAGGGAGTCCTCACCAGAATCTGACCATGCTGGGGGCCTGATCTCAGATTTTCAGCTCCACAGCCTGTGGTATTCTGTTACAAACCTGAACTGACTAGGATACCAATCATTCATGTTAGCCAGAAAAAATGAATATTGAAGTGGACAAGTTCACATTTTATTCACAATTTCAACGAGTGGCACACTTAAGTGGTCTAGTGTGTTGAATTGTGTTCCCCCAGAACTCATTCACTCAGAACCTCAAAAAGCGATGACTTAATTTGAAAACAGTACCTTAGCTGATACAATTAGTTAAGGATCTTAGGGTGAGACCATCTGGGATTTAGGGTAGGCCCTAAATCCAGTGACTTGAGGAAAGAGGGGACATGGAATATACACGGGGAAGAAGACCATGCAAAGGTGGATGTAGAAACTGAAGTTTTGTTGCTCCAAGTCATGGAATGCAGGGAGCTCCTGGAAACTAGAAGAGAAAAGGAAGAATTCTTCCTTAGGGCCTTCAGCGTGGCCTGCCAAAACCTTGAGTTTGGACATCTGGTCTCCAAAGCTGTGAGAGAATAAATTCCTATTGTTTTAAGCCACCAAGTTTGTGGTAATTTGAAACAACCTTAGAAAACATACAGGTAAATTGATGACATGGTAACTTCTCAGGTTTCAGGTGCCCAGTGGTCACTGGTACCCATAGAATCAGGACCAGAATAAGGAGGTTCTAAAAGGCTTCTGAGGATCTACCTGCAAAGAAAGGTGTTTTTATTACAGTTATTGCCAATCAGAAAGTTGCCTGGTTTTAATGTAAGGAATCTGACACTCAAGGTCAGCCCAAACAATGGTTTAAGTGTCTGCCATCTGTATCTGAGATTTTGGCCACAATTTAACACAATCGTCACCCCGTGTTCCTGCATTCCATCATGCAGGTGATCCACAGTATCCACTCTTCGTAAGTTCTTTTTCCCTTCTTCTCAGAGACATTTAAATGGCATTGGGGGTGGAGAGAGGAGGAGTCAAGGGTTTAAACTTGACATGATCTTTGAGGAGAGGGCTTACACAAGAGAAGCCCCGTGGACACCGTTAATTTTACAGTAGTTGTTTTTTTGAGAGGCTCTTATACGCCAGGCATTGTGAGAGATCCTGGAGAGGACTGACCCTGGCTTGATGTCCTCGGGTTTTTTTGTCTAGGGCCATGGGGTCCATGTGGTCCATGTGAATAATTGCCAAGCACGTTGAAGTCGCCTTTCCTCTATGTGGGCCACCTCTTTGTGCAAAGTCAAACCCTGGGCTTTGGTGATGGCCTATTACTACCTCTCTGTGATCCCAACAAACTATATTCCGATCCTGATCTTTTGACTATGCTTTGTGGCATCCTGGGTGTGCGGCTGATCTGTCCCTTTGACATACAGCTTTCTATCTCTCACATTGCCACCCGAGGTGCAGGGAACTCACAGGGTTTTAAGAACCGGCTGAATCTTACTGATGTCCTAGACCAGGCACATCCCATTTTCTCCGGTATCCTTTCTGTGGTGCCTAGAATCTCTCATTCTTGGAACCTAACAAGAATGTCTCAGAATTCTAAACTTCATCACATTATTGCGTACGTTAGGAGTTTCTTCTTGGCTAGCTCTCTCAAGGGTATTTCTAATTCTGGCAAGGATGCAGGCACTAGTGAAATATTGCTGTTACTGAGAGACGAGTGTGCCAAGTAGCAGAAACCACATCATTCTGGGAGGCAAAGCAGATACAACTTAATTAGAGGCATGGAAGGAAAGAGGAAAAATGGAGGTACTCACTGACCTGGGAGAGGAAATTCATGTAGGAGAGTAGTGAATGTGAAGAAAACAGTTCATTACTAGAAGAAGGATCTTAATTGAGAAAATCTGGTGGCACTGGGTGGCGGCTTGCTCAAATCAGGGGTGAAAAAAGGGTAGTTCAGGCAGGCAGTCTGGCTCTCCTTCAATGAGTGGTTCAGAGTCATATTTCATCTGCGGAGAGTGGGACTTGGGTTCAGCCAAGGGCCCACCCAGTGTCAGGTGCTTAAAGAGGTGGTGGGAGGAGGAATTGGTCAGTGTTCTGAAGGGCAGTTCGGATAATCAGGAGGACTTATCCTCAGACCTCATGATGGCATCAGCGGCTGAGGGCTAACATTTACTCAATAATTGCATCTGTAATTTCAAAGTTGATGGACTTTTGGTGCTACCTTTATTTCAGCTGAATGGAAATCCCACTATTGACTGAGATCATCAAGCTTCTCAGCTTGACATTGAAAGCCCTCCACAATTTGACCTTTCCCTTTTTTCATGCTTATTTCTGAGTATATGCCTCTATATAACTGTCTTCCATTACAATTGTCCACTCGCCCTTCCCCAAATTTGTTCTCAGTCAACTGATGCTAAGCCATTGCTCAAACTATTTCCTTTGCTTAGAATGCCTTCTTACTTATGCCTGCCAAAGGTTTACACATTCTTTATGTCTTAGCTTAAATCATCCCCCCAGATTCTCCCAGTAGGGTTTAATACCCTCCCCATTCAAACTTTCACAATACTCTGAATGTCTGTTACATAAAGCATCCCATTTTGTCTTGTGCTGAAGTTATTTTATATGTTTCTATTTTCCTATCCAGTTTGGAAGTCCCATTTGTTTTTGTTAAATATTTATAGCACTATTATGCTAGAATAGCTTTGCATATAGGGATACTCAATAAAGTTTGTTGAATTGAACTCTCAAAAGCTGAGATAAATTACAAATGTGATTGTGTATCGAATATAGAAGACTGAATGGATTTTTAACATTTAAACTACTACCTGGTTTTTATTAATACCTGGCACATATTTCCCTTAAGTTTTGGGTTCTTTCCCTTGGCTCCAACCCACTTTCTCACCACAGCCCTGGGCCTGTCTTTGGCTTTAGCCCTTCCTTTCACCTCCGGAGGACCCACGGCACACCCTTCATTGGATTCTGGTTGAGTTCGTGCTGGTGGCAGCCTCACCAGCCCAGAAGGTGCTCCACCCTCTCCCCACAGCTACTCCGGGCACTCTTGTTCCCTCTTTTCCCTCTCTGTTAATTCAATTAGGCCTTTCTTTTCAAGATTATTTCTCTGTCTCTTTTCTTTGGGTCAATGTACCTTAGCACACGTAGTCAGGGTTGTATAATGGTTAAAAATATGGATTATGGAGTCCTAATATTTAGGGTTGACTTCCAGCTCTCCCCTACTGTGTATTATCTTGAGACAGATGCTTAACACTGACAAAGTAACTTTGTCAATGGTGAAATGGAGGTAGTAACATATTAACTCATAGAGCTCACCTGAGGGTTAAATGAGATGCATACAGACACTTAGGAAATTGCATCTGCCACATAGTCAGGTACTTAAAATAGTGGCTGTACTACCATTCTTTGTCTCTTACTCTACATATTTTGTTAAAAGTATTATATTTTTATTTGCATTATAGCTTTTATTTTATTTTTGATAAGCTTTTATTTCTTAAAATTTATAGTATGTTTTGTCTTTCAAAAATAAAGATAACCATGTAAACAAATCACATATATCCTAAACAGAAAAAAAGATGAATAACTTTTTTATACAAAGGAAGCCCCTTGATCTGTGAAGGTGACTTTATAGTCCTTTCTAATTCCATAAAATTGGTCAGCTAACATCTTTATAGTGTGGTCAATGAAAAAAAAAAGCACTCTTTGAGACAATATTTCCACCATACCTATGAGGTAGGTAAAGAATGTACTTATAGTTAGTCCCATTTTACAGACGAGAATATTGAGGTAAAAGCTTATGCATTGGCTCTTCTGACTCCTTATTCAGCATTTTTTATACTTTTGGTATAATTGGTTAGATTTTCAGGGCCGAGAGGAAGGGCCACACTGGGATTACTTATATGGATTAGTGCAAGGAAGCAGATATGTAATGAAGAAGAGGATGTATGGCGTTGGCAGCACGGTCAACATGGTTCCCAGCCTCAAGCTACAGAACAAGAGGAGACTTCACAAATCACCAGGGAAACCCTTTGGCAGGATGTGTGGTGAGGCTCACTGACCACACCATCTTGCCTCGTCTATGTTCTTCACATAGGGTATTGCTGCTGACTTAATCCAATGGTATTAATTTATTTCTTTCCAATGTCCCCAATCAGAGATACTTACTGTATTTTGCCATGTTTAATGCACTCCTGTGTATAATGTGCACCCATGTATTTGGCCTAAAGTTTCAGGAAAAAAGTCATTTTAATTTTTAATTCAATTATTTATTTATATTGATACTTGGTTTTTGTATTATAAAAGAATTTTAGCATTTATTTTTGAACATACTATGGCATAAGAAATTCTATGTAACAATTCTTTCTAGAGTTATACTTTTAATGAATAGGCATAAATAAAAGAGTGAAAAACATTTACATAGATATGGAACTAGTACTATCCATGTATAATACGTATCCCCAATTTCCCCTCTAAAATTTGGGCAAAAGTGCACAGTATACATGGCAAATACAGTAATAAATATTTGCAAGATAAAGGCAACCTCCCCATCTCGGAAGATCTTCCGAGATGGGGAGGTTGCCTTTATCTTGAAATATATATATTTTCAATGTATATTTGAAAAATATATATCTTTTTTTTCAATATTACTAATCCTTTTTTTAATATTACTAATATCTGAAGCCTCTTATTTATATTTTCACCTGGAAACTAATGTCCTTGCTGTGGGGCTATTCTCTTGATTTTATACTAACTTTTATGGAGAACGGTGTTTTATTATCATCTTCTCCAGCATAAAAGGGCAGAGCTATAAATTAGTCATTAAGAACAACCAGATTCTCAAAGCACACCCAAACAAATAAATCATAAGCCTGTGGCACAGGTTAGTAAAGACAAGGCTCCTCACTTAAATCCCCTTGTGTTTAAAAATCTCCACAAATGTTGAATGAGCAGCTCTCACCGCAGCTCTTTCAGATTAAGCCTTAGACACGCACTCTTTCACAAGTTTTGAAGCCAAGGCAGTACCGGAGACTCCTTCGCCAGCCTGTTGTGCTGCCCCTGAATTATGCATCTCGTCTCCAGATAAGACCTGAAGTGATGCAGGGAGTAACTACAGATGGGCTTGCTCAGTGTTCAACAGAGGAAGAAAAGTCTAATGAACAAAATATAGGGCTGGGAGCTGAACCAGACCTGAATTCCAATCTTCTCTTAGCCTTGTGAGTAGAAACCTAAGTAGGTGATTCTACCCCCAGAGCTTGTTCCCATAACTGCATCCCTCTCCCCACATTCTAGTCGGCTTCAAGCATCCTACTCAGGTGGGCTGTGGTTGATGAGATCAAGAGGAAAAGACGTAGCAACAGCATAGGCGACATGAAGGCAGAGCCTGTGTTTTTCATCATTGTTTATCTCTTGACCCGGTGCGTCTGTGTGTGCACAAGCGTGTACATGCATAAAGTGTGTGCATTTTTCTCGCTTGGGCTCTCTGTTTATTGATTCTGCTTCTGACCTTTAACACTCCAACATTCATTCAATCAATGTCTATATACTGAGTACCACTCTCCATGGGGAACTGTGCTGGCAACCAAGAATTCATATGGAATATAAGAAGAAAAAACCTGTAAGAAGAATCTCACCCTCAATTTTTACTGACCTATTAAGACAGAAGATTTCTCTTTATTTTATTTTTTGCTTTTTTAAAATTATGGTTACTTTCACACATGCCAGAAAAAATTAGAAAAAATGAAACATATCGATATATCTACTACCCAACTTCAAAGATTGTAAGTGGCCAATCTTGTTTCACATTTTCCTTTATTCACTGCTTCCCCAGTCCTCATAGCACACGCCTCCGCACTAGATGATTATGAAGTCAGTCCCAGGCCTCATGCTGTTTGCCCAGCAGTTCTTATTTCCTTAGATGGCGAATGAAGAGAAGGTTCCCAATGTTCCTTCTGTTGGTGCCTTAGCAATGTGTCCCCTTATCTCCTTCATGTGCTGGATTTCAGACACTGCAGAGGGCTGCTGAGAGAGCCTCGCTCAGACCAGGCTCTCAGAAGACCCCACTTACTCCTAAACGCTTTCGCTTTCAGAGAACACTGTACTTCTAGCAAATTACGAGAAAAGGGCCACAACATCAGGGTTGGATGGGTGTGCTGCCCTGCAGCGAGTATGTACACGAGCCCACGAGGGCTGCCCCGCATGGCCAGCTGCCCATGGCTTCTCTAGAACTCCCTCCCAGCAATCTGTCAGCCCCCTTGGACCCAAGCTTGACTAAAAGCTTCAAGTTGACCCTGATCCGAACTTTCTGCCATTGCCATTGTGAACTGTTTTTGTTTTTTTTTTTTAAATTTATTTTTATTTCTTTTGTATTTTGGCACAGGTTAGTGCCATGAGTCCTCTATTCGTGTTCCTTGGCTTGCCCTTTCTCCTTCTTTTCCAGGCTATCCCCCCCCCCCCGCCCGCCGGTCTCTGTCTGTTTGTTCTTTATCTGGTTCTATTTTGCTCATTTGTTTGTTTAGGTTCCGCTTATAGGTGAGATCATATGGTATTTGTTTTTTACCACCTGGCTTATTTCACTTAGTATAATGCTCTCCAGTTCCGCCCATGCTGTTGCAAAGGGAAGGAATTCCTTCTCTCTTTCTGCTGCATAGTATTCCATTATGTAAATGTACCACGGTTTTTTGACCCACTCATTTTCCGATGGGCACTTAGGCTGTTTCTAGCACTTGACTATTATCAAGAATGCTGCTGTGAACACTGGGGTGCATAGGTTCTTTTAAATTGGTGATTCATGGTTCTTAGGGTATATTCCCAGCAGTGGGATCACTGGATCGAAAGGCAGTTCCATCTTTAGTTTTTTGAGGAAATTCCATACTGCTTTCCTCAGTGGCTGCACCAGTCTGTATTCCCACCAACAGTGCACTAGGGTTCCCTTTTCTCTATGACCTAGCCAGCACTTGTTTGTTGACTTGTTAATGATGGCCATTCTGACTGGTGTGAAGTGGTATCTCATTGTGGTTTTAATTTGCATCTCTCTAATGGCTAGTGATTTTGAACATTTTTTCATGTGTCTATGGGCTCTCTGTATGTCCTCCTTGGAGAAGTGTCTGTTCAGGTCCTTTGCCCATTTTTAAAATTGTTTTGTTTGTTTTCCTGGTGTGGAGTCATGTGATTTCTTTATATATTTTGGAGATCAAACCCTTGTCTGAGGTATCATTGTCAAATATGTTTTCCCATACAATTGGTTCTCTTTCCATTCTGTTGATGTTTACTTTAGCATGTGAGCTTTTTTCCTTACTCTGTTGTTAGGAATGTATATCAAGGCTTCTTACTTAGTTAAATGGCTCAACTTTTACAAGTATTATAAAACCACAGGGCAGAGCTTTGACATCTTCATTTATTTTTATAGCTCTGTGTAGAAAGTACTTAATAAATAATAGAGACAATACTGCTCAATTGATTAAAAAAATAGATCTTACTACACAGAAAACATTTGGGGATCATGAAGATTAAGTTACAGTTTATTATGTGTACTGTGATGCAATCATACTTCAGAAGGTTTAGCTGTGGGAAATTGCTAGAACTATAAAAGCAACAACTCACCCTTTTTCCCTTACCAGTTTTGAGGAACATATACAATAATCTAAGAATGAAATGAAAACAAGGGAAAAATTGAGTGCATATGTTTTCTAAAAGGAAAAAAAAAAACCAGCTACACCAAAGGTATAATTTAGGAGAAACAAAAGCATGATGTTTTAGAGTAAACAAATTTTAGAAATTGTTTCCAGGTGTTCCAAGTGAGATTAAAAGTTATTTCTAGATGTTGAATGACAAGAGTTGTTTACCTGATAGGAAGATGTTTGGGTATCCACTCTCCATTATGTAAACATGCAGTTGCCCCTGTATGATGACTTTCAAATACCCTGGAGCATATCTTTTCATTGCTCTGTGTCTTAGCCAGGGCTCAGCACTCCTCCGGGAACCACCAAAACCTGAATGTGCGTCCTAGAAACTCAGATCTTCCAGCCCTGGCTCCTCCCCTAACTTATTCCCCGATCGCGCAACCTCTGACCTTCGCTACCTTTTGCTTTTCACCTATGATCCTTGTTACTCTGTCAAAAGTGAACCCCGTCAAGATGATCTGATGTCAACTAGAAGGATAGCTTCAGTTCCTGGCTTCACTTCCGTCTGACTCTCCTCTGTCTCCTCAGTGCCACAGTCACAGATCTAACATTTTTTCAGGCTTTTCATGTCTCTTTGTTCAGCATGTGACTTTTAATGGAAGAAACTAGTTTTTATCAATAGCTGTTGCCCTTTGTGGCCATTTCAAATTTATAGGTCACTTTTGCATATCTGTAAGGATGTAGGGGCACAAAAATAAGTTGGAGCCTATTATTTTCATTGCTTTTGTGTACCCAATCTCATGTAAATAATTTCCATTGTATATTAGGTTTGTAAGATTAGACAGGATGAATTCTATCTTGTTTTCTTAATGTGTATAATGAGTATTGAATTTTAACCTCTGTTTTATGAGGTGCTCCTTGGTGGCTGTTTATTTCCTCTCTTTGGAATGATTAACGTTACACCAAGACAAAATATTTGTCACATTGCCCCATCCTGTTCCCTAACCTCAGCCTTGAACTTCCTCTCATCATGTATGAAAATACTAGCTAACATTTTATATAGTGCTTTTCATTTATCAGGCATTCACTTAATCTTCACAGCAATATAATGGGGAAAATATTCTGAGTTCCCCTCTTTATATACATGAGAAAACTGAATGATAAGAAGGTTGATTAAGTGGCCCAATGCCGTATGGCTCAGTAAGTGCTGAAGCCAGCATTTAAATCAGGTTACTTCATACTGGCAACGACCCCCTTGACTCCTCACTGCTCTGGGTCTGATGTGGTTGATGTGGCTTATGAAGTCACGTGATGACCAGAAGGCCGGGAGGCTCAGATTATAAGTGTGGTAAAATTTACACCTGGTCTTATACAAAAGGAACCAGGGTGCTCGATGGAGATGATAAGGCGAGGGGAGTTTTAAATCTCTCATGATCTCTATCAATCTCTCCCCCTTCCAACCTATACTAAGTGAATATGCAATCCAAGGAAAAAGAATGTGCTTTCTATAAAATATACCATCAAAAGAGTTTCTAGTATTCCATTCCAACAGACTGCTGCCTGAGGCCCTCTATAGAAATTCCAGGGCCTCCTCTGTTTGGTTTACAACAGTTTCAAAGGTTACAGATGGTCCCACTACTCCAAAAAAAATATCTTGTAGATCTTTGAAACTTGAAACCTGACTGTTTCTTGGTGCATTCTTGATTAATGATTTCATGAAATTCACATAAAAATCAGCTTCTAAAGGGCTCGCATCTTTGATTAATATTGAATTTAGGCACTTTACTATTTCTTCATTTGTAGGACACATTTTTAACTTCTAAGGAAAACTTCTAATGACTTTTTGCACCAGTTTCTCTGTGAAAAGTTCAAAGCCAAAGCAGGTAGCAGCAGTGTTAGACTACGTTAATGAAAAAATCCACAAAATTAATCATGCCTTCAGCAAACACATTGGCATTCATCCAAAAAGGAGAAACTTTCCTTAGAAAAGAGTTTGATATCACAACTTATGTTTACCTTGATTAATAGTTTCTTTGGGAAACTCAAAGCAAAAAAGATTACTAGCAAAATGCTCTGACTTTCTTTACCAGTTGCAAGTGGCAGGCTGGTTTCTCCAGGTATGGAGATTTAATTTTCAGAATGGGTTTTCTGGGACCTGATATTTTTGGCTTTCAAATATCCAGGTTTTTTGATTCATGCATTATTTATAAACTGTTATATTTCATGCAACTCTCAGGAACTTGAGATAAGCCTCCAAATCATTGATGGATTACACATCATGTCAAATATTATAATTAATGTTTTTAGCTTCATAGTTCTAAATAAAAATTTAGTTCTTTTTTGTGTGATTTGCACTTGGAGATGTAGAACGATATTTTCAGTTGTATGGAAAAGAGTGTGCTTATGTGTATACACACACACACAGAGCCAAATTCTTGCATATGTTTATGGTGGTGCCATAGTTTATGAGCTGAGAAAAAATGAGCCAAGCAAGAGGCTGGCGCTGTTTACTACAGTGAAGACACTTTTTTGTCCTTGTTAAGTATCACTGGCATATCAGAATACAGTAAAATTATTACTAATGATTCCTGGCAGGAGACAAATGGACACAATTAAAATTTATCATTTTATATATGAGTATAGTCATTAGTAAAATGAACCAATAATAAAGTTGATAGTGGACATATATCCATAGGCCCACTCTCTGAAGTTATTAATCCATGTTAGCCAAGGCTTTGGTATCTACACACGTGATAAGCCACACCTGAAATCTGTTTTTCTTTTAAATATAAAGAACAAGTTGATAAAAAAAAATTCCTAGAATATACTGAAACTTAATAATTAAAATAATCGCATTCACTTGGGAAAAAAATTGATAACAACAGCAATCCAACTGGAAAAATTATGGCAATATTGAATACTTCCTACAGAGGTCATAATCTTATGAATATCATGAAGAATGCACAGATGAAAATATTAGTCTCAGGAATCTCAGAAAACCCACATTCTAATTAATCACAGTGATCGATCCGAATCATCTTCAGTTGACTTGGGGTCTTTCCACAGGATTTTGCTTCTGCCCAGAACTGACCTTTCCAGGGTATTGCTAAGGAAGTTTCATTCCCTTATTATAGTGAATGTATGCAATATTTTTTTCTGTTGAAATTGTATTACCCAGACACTGGCTTGCTGGACATTGGCTTGATGATGCACTCTGCTTTCTTATACCCGGGGAGTCAGAGTTCTGCCCTCTCATGTTTTATATAAATCTGCCCCTGGGCTCTGGTTCTTGGGGAGTTTTGTTCTGCCTTCTTTGGTAAAAAGAACTTATTGCTTGGGGTCTGAGATAACAATGAATCACCCATTGGCAGAAATATATGTTTGTAAAGTCTAAGTCTCTCCTGCATACCACCTGATTCCAAGATTTTCAGTGTCCATCCTTTTAACCGTTTCTCCTGCCTGTCATGTAGGCTGAATAAGGATCTGTGACTGCTTCTTAAATTGCTTATGCTAGAATTCTGTTAAGAATATTTCCATTAAACTAGGCCTATCTATTAACTTTTTTGGGGGATGAAGAGGATACTAAACTTCCTCTTTTAAAAATTTCAGATGGATTATGCAAAATTTTCAAATCTAAAGTAGCAATAAATGCTTGAATTGGTGTTTGTACAAAAATAAAATTCTTGTAAACAAGTATTGTCTATCATAAATATATATAAACTTTTATATATATTTACCTATAGTGGTATATATCACCTAATGGTCTCCCAAACATAAATGACTTCAGTTTTAAACTGGCAAGTTTAATATGAAAGACTATAGCTAGGAAATATATGGAAAATATGAACTGATTGATCTGGATTTATTTTAAAACATGAGCTCCTATTAAGAATGGTTTCAGAAAAGCTTTCCCTTCCTTTTTATACAATGACATTTAAACATGCTAATTAACCGTTCTGGCAAATGAGAAACTCAGGAGCTTAAATGAAGGGAACTTGTATTAGTTGTGATTTTTCCTTGTAATCTGTAAATAAAACCTGAACATTTACTAGTTTAGTTGCCAAAACTTTGTCTGGTTTTCTGGACCAGTAGAGGTCAAACCATTGATTCATATTTCACAACTTCTTTAGCTTTGATTCATAAATCTTAACGTTCTCTAAATGTTAGTGGGTAAAGATAGCTTTAGAAAACCATGTTCTTAATGATGGAAAAACTTTCTGATAAATTAGGTGTCAAACTTGATGAAGTTCTTTTATTATCATAGAAGGTAGAGCATCTAAATAAATGTGTTCATAGAGAAGTAAAAAGATTTTCATATCTTAGGATTGATTTTTGAGCTAAAACCATTCTTGAGAGGATAAGAGTACTTGAAAGTAAGCTTTATTCTATTTTGAAATCTCAAAACCAGAAACTGCTTACACAAAGACACTACAGACTCCTTGATGAATAGACACAATGAGAGAAAATGGGGAATTTTTTTGTGAGAAAGTAACCAATTATAAAGTATCATTGTGACTGTTTGCTCTACATTCACTCAATACTTAAACAGCCACTGTTTGTTACTGCATTGTGTGCAAAAGGTCCGATCGCGGCCCCAGCCCCTGAAAAATAAAAGGCAACATGGATAATGGAGGAAAGTGCAGTGACTCTTCAATATCTATTTTCTGATACTGTGAAAACCTCTGTAAAGGACTCTGTAGCTAGAAACCACCTCCCAAGGGAATAAAGGCATCTGAAGCCACAGCACATCATCCATCAGAATTCCGTGAGGGCCCCAGGAGCGCCCCTCAATTTGTACCCTGCATGGCTTTCAATATTCCTTGGTTTTGACCTGGTCGTTTTTATTTCCCACCACCATAATAGGCCACTCTCGGTTTGACTCCCTCTGGCTCCCCAGCTCTTGTGATTGAATTCCTCTTTTGTCACAAATTCTCATTTTAGGATTTACTTCCTGGTTCTTGCTTTCTACATCCATCTTCACTCCTTGCTTTGACTTTGGCGCTGGCTCAAGGCTCAGCTTCGCTGTTGACACCTCTCACCTTCCTTCCTGCCCAGCGTTTGGGGCGCACACAGCACTATAATGGTAGAGGACGACGAGATACAGCGTCCTGAGTGGGGAGGTTGGTTAAAGAAATCTTTTCTAATAATTTCAAAACACAAAAAGAAACATACACTATTCCTTTACATTGACAGATTCTTAAGCAAAGATCTAAAAAAAAAAAGACCTAGTATTTTTCCTCTAAACAAGATTCCCTTCTAAGAATTACTAATATAAGGTGCTTTGACAAAGTAATATTTTGACTTACATATGTACTATTTGAAAACTGTAATAGGATATAGAGAAGGAACAGTGCAAAACTTTGATATCAAATGAACCATGAAGAAAGTCCTCACTTCATTTTTTTAATTTAAGGCAGAGTCCTTGTTCTCTAATTAATCAATATTTGCTAAGTTCCTATTAGAAAAAAGCTGTTCTAGTTGTTTTTAAATTTAAAAGAATTCTAAGAATTATAAGATATAGTTTGCTTTCGTGGAGCTTATACTTTCTTGGGGAGAAAAAAATATAGACTAAATTATAAATTTATTATAAATTATAAACAGAAATGAAATTTAAGATTTAAAGCAAATGTAATTAGTACAAAATTTGGCATCCTATATTCAAAATTTATATTTTAAATAAGACCACATGCAGAGTAACATCTTATTTCATCTTGCATTGTCATGATATCAAGCTGCTAATTTTTATTTTAGACTTTTGAGAGTATAATGATTAAGCTATACATAAAGTGCTTATTACTGACTTTCAAAATCTGAGTTAGTGAGTTAAATTAACTCAGCAATTTTTCAAATTTGGAATTTTTATGATAGTTTTGGGTGGGGGAACAACTAACACATCGATATAAAATTAACAACCATATGTATTACATAGTTGGTTTAATAGTACTCATTATGTTATTTCACCTTTATTATGTTATTATAATAGAGAGACATTAGCTACTACTTATGACTGCATATTCCAGATCAGACTCAAGGAAGTTAGGTTTGGGAATTGTGAATAAGAAACAAAAATCAAAAAGGAGTTATAGAGCATGAGGGTCCTGGTCAGGAAAATGATGTCACTGTAATCTCAAACGTTAAGAAGTAGAATAAGATTGTCAGGGTTCTTGAAAACAAATTGACTTTGTGCCCCAGAGGGAGAATGAATGATTGAGATATGTCAGCAGGATCCAAGGGACCTCGAGGGAAAAGCGACATTGTTGTCACAGGAGGCATCTGCTGGTCCTGCTCATTTCACTGCCTGTCATTTTGC